>CM047906.1:17833049-17835549 GCA_026229545.1 Pistacia atlantica | reverse complement strand
CCCAAGCCCATTCCATGTGGGAATAAGGCAACTTGGTTTGCCTATAAAAGGAAAGGTGTTTGTGTAATTTGTAATTTAATTCATTTTTGCCTTTTGATTAAAGAAAAGAAAAACACAACAACCCATACACTCTCCCACGCCACTTTCACTATTTGATTGAAAAATCAAATATTTCGTTTTCTTCTTGATTTCTTAAGGCCAAAGAGGATCTAGCAAATTCCTCCTTGGTTCTTGGTGGTTGTCTTCGTGTGAACTTCTTGGTTCGATCCTACACTTGGATCAGTAGCAAACATGTTCAGAGACAATATTGGTGGAGCCTCCAACGTGGGTATGAATCTAAACTTTAGATTTACTTTTTCTGTAGATTCTTGATGTAATACATAAACTGTAAAATTTGTGCCTTGATTTTGGGCTTTAAGGGACGATCTACGGTTGTATAAAATTTTGTTTTCTGTTGCGCAACCAGGTCATTTCATAACAAATGTGGTGAGTGAAAAGTAGGGAAATTTCATGGAGAATGCAATGAAGGTAAGGGCATTTTTGTAATTGACTAAAGGGCAAAGATGGAATTTCCAAGAGAGTGTAAGGGCAAAATGGGAAAGTATGCATATTAATATGGGACATTAAGGGATCAAGCATACAAACCCTATCATTCTCTACACCTCACACGCCACCTTCACTCTCAAATTCTCTCAATTCCTTCATCAAATTTTCAAGGTAATTTAGAGGACTTTGGTTGGATTTTGGTAGAGATTCAATCCTAAGCATCCAAAGGTAAGAATTCTTGCAAACATATGTGAGATTAATTTTTAAAGTGTTGAATTCTTATAGTTCATATGCTTGGGGTTTTAGAGAAAGAGGAACTCTACCAAAGATAAAGAGATTCTAGTGGAATTACTGAAGTTCAAGGTAAGTAAATCCAACCCTAGCCCTTGATTTGAGCAATACTTGAGTAGAGAATTCCCTTATATGTATTTATATGCTTGAGTATTGAGAATTGATGTTGAGTGTTGGGTTGAATTCCACCATGAGAAATAGTGTGTAGTATGAGATAAATTGGTGGAAGTTTGAAGAATTATGAAGAAGTTGGAATAGAAATTTGAAGTGTGAATTTACTGGCCAGGTTTGAGGTTAATTGTAGAGAATTGTGTTCCAATTTCGGTAGCTAGAAAAAGAGATAGAAGTGTAGCTAATCTAGTGTTTATTTGTGCATACCACTTGTTTGATGAAATTCCAAAGTGAAGTGCATGTATGGTTATGATAGTATAATAATTTGAAATGAGTTTGTAGATGGTAGAGAAAGTAGAGAATGACATGTTTACATGCAATATTACATCTTTGCATTTCATTAAGAATTGAGAAAGAATAATAAGAAAAATCCATCTCCATGCATACATGCATATAAGCACACTAAAGAACAAAGAGAAAGAAAGAAAAGTGCTAAAGAAAAGAAAAGAAAGGTTGTTGCGATGGGGAACCCGTGGGTGACAAGAAGAAGAATATTCCCACATGCACGTCGCCTTCAGTGAGCGGCCTAAGAATAAGAAGAAGAATTTGTACGGCCCGTAAGAGTGCATGTGGATGACGACTGTACCCAGAAGAATATACCTACATGCATGCCACCTTTAATGAGTGGCCTAAGAAGAAAAACAAGTCGTACAGTCCGTAAGAGTGCATGTAGATGAGGACTGTACTCACTCACATGGCCAGGGTTCCGAATCCATGCATCAACCAAGTCTGATCGGGAAAGAATAAGAAAAAAAAGAAAAGAAAAGAAAAGAAAAGAAAAGAAAAGAAAAGAAGAAGAAAGAAAAGAAAGAAAGAAAGAAGATAAAGACGAGAAATAGAAAGAAAGAAACACAAAAAAGAGAGAAAACAGAATAAAAAATAGAAAAGTAGAAAAAAAATGCATCTCTATGCATTTGTGCATTTGCATCATACCTATGCATGATACCATGATTTCTATCATGGGTAATGAGAAATTAGAATAAAGAAAGAACAGGGAGAACTAAAAAGAAAGAACAAAGAAAGAATCGAGAAGAAGAAAAAGAGTAATGTAAGGAAAGAAACTCAGAATCTGAACAACGGAAAGAGAGGAGTAGATTAGTAGGTTTACTTACTGAGCAACTAGTGCTCACCTTGTTGTTTCTAAATATTTTTATAGGAAATAGGTGAGAAGCGGTTGGATGGACGTCGAGAAGCGGAGAGAAATGGCACTACTATCCACTGTTTTTAAGTTATTGTATATAATATTTTTGTTATGTACAAAATTTAATATATAAAGAAAATTTTCAGGCCCATTATCTTTCACTTTTATGCTTATGTATTTTTATCATAGTATATTTTCCAAGTATACTAGCTAGAAAGAGTCACTACAACCATAAAGCAAATCGGGAAAAGTACTTTATTCCCCAGGACAATTTAAGGATGTTATGACACATGTAAAAAGGTCCTAAAAAGTGAGAGACAAAGATCAACAATATTTTTTTTCACCTTATTA
>CM047906.1:17783059-17832949 GCA_026229545.1 Pistacia atlantica | reverse complement strand
AATCTTGTAAATCAATGAAGGAAAACACAGAATGTGTAGAGAATGAGTGGATTGAGTTGCCACCCTAACACTAGTAAAAATCAACTCAGCCAAATAAATCTTTTTCCTTTAAGAAATTCCATAAAGGAGTTGTGCTAGTTCTGGTCGAATAGTTGAATGGTGCATGGAAGGTGACCAGTTGGTTAAAGATTTTTTAAACAACAATTTATAAAGTGGTGTAAGCACACCAGGTTGCAGAACACCAGTCTTAAGCCATATTGCAATAGAGCCACCAGTGATAACATTGACAATTTTGTCTAAGTCTAAACTCTTCAAGTCAAATTTCTTTTTGCTCTTCTTCAGACAAAGAGCATCCCTAACAACATTCTCAGTATAAAAGACCCAATGTCTTCTAACATAGATGTTAGTGTTTTTGTCACCTTATGATCCTGTTTTTGAGTCCTACACTATTTTTGATATTCTGCCACTATGTGCACACTTACTAAAGGTGAACACTTTCACAAGTGTGAGCACTTTAGCATGTGTGTTCACAATGCGTCTGGCAGAGTTTTTTTCCTCAAGTCACACTTTACGCACTCGTTTTCCCTTTTGGAAAATATTATTCCTTTTTGATACTCTGTTTTATTCTTTTACACTTGTCCACTGTTTATTTGCTATGTAAGAAAAGGAATATTGCTTTTGTTTGTGGTCCCAAAATTTCTTGTGCAAAAAGAAAAACACAAAAGTTAATATTTAACTTTTTTGTCCCTTAACCCTTGACATATTGATCTCTTTATAACCCTAATGTTTCTGGTTTTTTCTTTTCAAGGAACTTGATTACATTTTTTTTCCCTCTTTGAATATTCTCTGAGGTTCTTATTTTGTTAAGGTTTCTAACTATGCTTTGGTAGGCTTAAAATTACCTTCTTCACTTATCCTTGTGTGAGATCTTTGGATGTTGTTTCCATTGTGACGAGAGCTTGTGTGTAAGTTGTTGTCCTATCTTTATTGTTGAATCTTGAGAGGAGCTCTTCTTCAACATGATGTTGCTATGTTCGTAAACCTTGTTGTGATGACTTGAAGTTCAACCAAAGAAGATAGAGTTGTTATGTAGAAAACATGGAGTGTTTTACAACTTTGGTTATCTTGCTTTGTATTTGAACTCATAAGTATTTCATAGTGAATTTGCTTCCTCTGGATGTAGTCTCATGGATGTAGGCTTGATGCCAAACTATGTAAAAATGAGCGTGTTCTTTACTTGATTTGATGTATGTTTTAATTAAGCTTTCACAACTCATTTGCACTAAATTTAACAAGCAACCCATTCTGTATAAGTTTTAAACACTTGGTAACCTTTTAAAACATTCATTTGGTATCAGAGCATGTTTTGAAGAGTTATTTCAGTTGATCCTTGCTTGTTTGTTAGATCTTTAATCTGAGTTTGTGCTTATCTTTGCTGTTTTTTGTTTTGAGTCTGGTTGAGCATATCTGCTCATCATGTTTTGTGTGACCACGTTTGTTCTCCTATCACCATGAGTTTCTTTGCTAAAGGTGGATCTACTCATAGACCACCATTGTTGGAGGGAACTAGCTTTTCCTTCTGAAGACCTAGGATGAAAGCCTTTTTAAATTCTATTGATGAAAAAGCTTGGAATGTTTGTGTCGTTGGTTGGAAAGAACCACAAGTTGTGGCTGAAGAAGGTGGTGGCAAGGGAAAACTGTAACGTCCACTTTGAGGTACGTCACTTATATGTGTTCATTTTCCTATAAATGTTGTTTGTTGGCCCTTAGTTAAGTGGTTATGTTGATATTGTTTTGTAGATGCCCTGATTTTGATGAAGGATTGGCAAAGTTGTGAATTATAGACTTCGCCGGGCCGAAGAATAAGCTTTGCCGCGGCGACGTACGCTCTGTAATTTTTTGCCGAGGCGAAGAAAAATCTTCACTGGGTGAAGAGTCAACTGATTTTCTTGTGAAGTTTGTGGAGAACTCTTCCATAGTGGTAAAGTGACCATTCTACCCCTAATTAGCAAGAAAAGTGGGGAGTGAAATGTAAGAAAATTTCATGGAGAATGCATTGGAAGATGGGGGTGTAATTGTAAAGAATTAAAGGCCAAAGATGGAATTATTAACAAGTGTAAGGGCAAAATGGGAAAGGATGTTTATTTATATGAGCTACTAAGGGTTTAGTCTCATAAACCCTCCCATTCTCTACACCCCACACACCACTTCTACTCTCCATTTCTCTCATCTCTTCATCCAATTTGCTAAGGAAATTGAGGGCTTTTGGTTGGATTTTGATAGGGATTTGATCCTAAGCATTAAAAGGGTTTGAGAGAAAGAACAAGTCTACCAAAGATGGAGGAATTCTTGTGGACTTACTCAAGCATAAGGTAAGTAAATCCAACCCAAGTTAAGATTTAAGTAATCAAATGATTTGATATGCATATATATGCTTATGAGTTTGAGATTGATTGTTGAGAATGATGCTATTGTTGAATTGATGGCTTTTGATGAGTAGTTTTGGGCCATGAGAAGTGGAGTTGAGATTGTGGAGACCAAGTGAAGTTTGGTTGAGTTTTAGAAAGAATTTGAGTCGAATATTGGAAGTGTTTTTCTTGGCCAGGTTTAACCTTGTTATAGAGGAGTTTTGCTCCAAGAATGGATGGTTAACGAAAGAAGTAGAATTATAGTTTAAGTAGAATTTAAGTATGCATGTTTATTGTTTGATGAAATGCCTAAGAGAAGCATATGCATGAGTAGAGAAAACTTATTTTGTGCAATAACGCATATTTGCATTACATGTTTGCACTTAAGAAAGAACCATAAGCATGAGCCATCCACATACATATATTTGCATATGCATAAGAATTTAAAGAAAGAATAAAGAATCCTAAGAATAAAGAGAAAGAAAGAAAAGAACTAAAGAATTAAAGAAAGAAAAGTGCTAAAGAAGAGAAAAGAATAAGTTGTTGCGATGGGGAACCCGTGGGTGACAAGAAGAAGAAATTCCCACATACACGCCGTCTTAAGTGAGCGGCATAAGGAGATGAATTTGTACGGCCCGTAAGAGTGTATGTGGATGAGGGTTGTACCAAGAAGAATTTCCTACATGCACGCCACCTTAATTGAGTGGCCTAAGAAGAAGAAAGAATTTGTACAGCCCGCAAGAGTGCATGCAGATGAAGCCTGTACTCACTCACACGGCTAGGGTTCCGAATCCATGCAATAACCGAGTCTGATCGGCAAAGAATAAGAAAGAATAAGAATAAGAAAGAACAAGAACAAGAATAAGAAAGAGTGAGAAAGAATGAGAAAGCTTGAGCAAGCAAGAAAAGAAAAAGAAAGAAAGAAACGAAAGAAAAGAAAAGAAAAGAAACAGAATAAGAAATAGAAAAGAATAAAGAAAATGCATTTCTTTGCATTAGTGCATGTGCATCTCACCCATGCATGTTGCAATGATTTCCATCATGGTTAGTGAGAATAATCAAAAAAAAAAAAAAGAACAGAGAGAATTAGAAAGAAAGAAAAGAGAAAAAACAAAGAAAGAATGAAGAAAGAAAAGAGAAAAAACAAAGAAAGAATGAAGAAGAAAAGAATAGAGTAAGGAAAGAACCAAAGAGGATGTTGCGAGGATAGAAGAATAGAGGATTTACTTACTGAGTAATTAGTGCTCACCCCGTTGTTTTTCCATGTGTTGTAGGAAATAAGTGAGAAGCGGTCAGATGGACGTCGAAAAGTGAAGAGAAAGGGCACTACTGTCCATCGTTATCAAAGCTTTTGTATATTCTATTTTGTATTTGTAAATAATTATATGCAAGTGAAGAGAAAATTTTTGGGCCCATCTACTTTTTATATTTTATGCAAGTATGTTTTTCGTAGTATATTTTCTTAGTATACTAGTAGAAAGAAGCTATTACAAAAATCGCTTGATCAATGGACCAAAGCTGAGTTGGAAGAGTCTAATTTCAACTCTAAAGCTCTCTATGCACTCTTTAATGCTGTCAGTATAGGCCAAATGAAAGACATAGCCAACTATTAAATGGCTAAAGATGCATGGGACAAACTCCAAGTTAAGAATGAAGGAATGACACAGTTAAAAAGACCAGGCTTAGGAGATTGATTACTAATTATGAGAATCTTTTCATGCATGATGATGAGTTTATCACTGATTTTCATGGTCGGTTGTGTGATATTACAAATGAATGCTTTGCTTTGGGTAAGATTCATACTAATGCTGAACTTGTCAGGAAAGTTTTGTGTTCTCTACCAATGAAGTTCATGTCCAAAGCAACCTCTATCGAAGAATGCCAAAATCTGGATGAGACGCAGCTGGATGAACTCATTAGGTCACTTCAGACTTTCGAACTCAATCTGAAACGATGGGAGAAGAAACCGGGAAAGGGTCTCACTCTAAAGCATGAGGTAACATATGAATCTACTGTGAGTGTTGTTTCTAGTGACGGTGAGGAAGATGAGTGCACATTGCTCACAAAGAATTTTGCTAAAATTTTGAAAAAGAATATGAGAGAACCTAAGTTGAGCAAAAAGGGTAAACAACCTTTTATGAAGAAGTCTTCTGACCAAGTTGGTCAAGGTGCCTTCTCAAAATGATTTTTGAGAGATAATGACAAGAAAAACAAAGGCATCAGGTGTTATGAATGTGAAGGGTATGGACACATTCAATCAGAGTGTGCGAACACTCTAAAGAAAAAGATAAAAGCCATGGCTG
This sequence comes from Pistacia atlantica, assembly GCA_026229545.1. Classification (NCBI taxonomy): domain Eukaryota; kingdom Viridiplantae; phylum Streptophyta; class Magnoliopsida; order Sapindales; family Anacardiaceae; genus Pistacia; species Pistacia atlantica. The sequence goes on along the minus strand of CM047906.1, from coordinate 17,828,238 downwards.
CCACACTAAGTGAAAGTGAGGACAGTGGGAGTGGAAGTGATGACATTAATGAGGGTGAAAACTTCCTGGCTTTTATGACTAACCAATAAGACAGTAGGAGCGCGTCCTCGGTTGAGTCAAGTGATGTTTATAAGAAGCAGCGAGAGGCTTATGATAAGATGTATGAGTCATGGGTGAAAGCAATCAAGAAGATCAAATCCCTTGAATTTGAAAACTAACACCTTCATAAAAGATAAAAAAGTGTTGAATGATAAATTGATAGTTGTGTTTATTGATTTATCCAACAAGGAACTTTTGTTAAATCAAGCTTTAAATGAACTAACTGAGGCCAAGGCCATTGTTGAAAGATTGAATGCAGGTTCTTATAAACTCGATGAAGTTCTTGGGTAAGGGAAGTCTTTCAGTGAAAAAACTAGATTGAGTTTTTCTAGAGCAAGTTCTTCCAAACCTGGTGTGACCCCTTTCATTAAGGCGAGCACCTCAAAACCAGTTCCGACCACCACTGTCAACACAGTTTCAGACCAAAATGTTTCTATTGCACCTCCTGATCCTCTCTTTAAGTAAAAATATTTACTCATGTTTGTCATTTTTTCCAAAAGAAAGGTCATATTAGACCAAATTGCTTCAAGCTCATTGCATATTTAAAAAGATGCATTGGAAATCATGTTTTTCCCTCTCACAAAACCTTGCAACAAAACAATTTTTTTCAAAAATAGAAAAATATGGAGACCTAAGCCTAGTACCAATTGTTTGGTTGCTCATACATCATTGCTTGCATTTCAAAATGACCAATGGTACTTTGACAGTGGTTGTTCAAGGCAGATGAAAAGTAATAAAGGTTTGTTGGCTGACCTTGAATTTGTTGAGGCTGGACATGTGACCTATGGTGATGGCAAAAGAGGTAAATCCTTGGAAAAAGATCTATTGTTATTCCTGGTTTCCTTGTTCTGAATTATGTATTTTATTTTGAAGGTCTTAAAGCTAATCTCATAAGAATAAGTCAAATCTATGATAAAGGATGTGTTGTGAAATTTTCAAAAAATGTGTGTCAAGTGTTGAATGATGATGGTACTTCTATTCTTAAGGGAAAGAGATCAAATGACAATTGCTATATTTTGACTAACAAAGTTTAATGTTTAAGTTCAAAATCAGATGATATTGATTTTTGGCACAAAAAACTTGGACACATAAATTTCAGAGATCTTATGAAACTTTCCAAAAAGGGTGTTGTGAAAGTTTTGTCAAAACTTGTGTTCCCAAGAGGTAAGGTTTGTGGTCCATACCAACAAAGTAACCAAACTAAGTTTCCTCACAAATCCTTGTCTCGGTTAAATACCTCATGTGTTTTAGAACTTCTTCATATGGATTTGATGGGGCCTATGCAAACTGAAAGTTTAGGAGGTAAGAGATTTGTCTCTGTGTGTTGATGACTTTTCTAGATTCTCTTGGGTTGATTTTTCAAGGGAAAAGTCTGATACATTTGAAGTTTTTCAAAATCTGATCAAAAGACTTCAAGTTGAACAAAATTGTGAGGTGAAGAAAGTTGTGAGGATAGGAAGTGATCATGGAAGAGAGTTAGAGAACACTCATTTTTCCAATTTTTGTGATTTGTAGGGTATATGGCACGAGTGTTTTGCTCCAAGAACACCTCAACGGAATGGAGTTGTGGAGAGAAAGAATATAGTTCTTCAAGAAATGCAAGAGTATTGTTAAATGACAAAAAATTACCAACAAGATTGTGGGCCGAGGCAATCAACATTGCATGTCACATTGCAAACAGAGTTTTTTTAAGGAAAGGTACCTCTCAAACTCATATGAGTTATGGAAAGGTAAGAAGCCTAATTTGTCCTACTTTCATGTTTTTGGGTGCAAGTGCTATCTGTTGAATGATAGAGATCCCCTAGGAAAATTTGATTCCAAAAGTGATGAAGGTGTTTTCTTGGATACTCTTCAAATAGTAAGGCATATAGGATTTTCAATATGAGAACCAACATATAATTGAATCATTTAATGTGGTTTTCTTTGATTTAAAAGATTTCCACAGTTTTCTCATGAAGATGACATTGATGACTTAACATCACCTCTTAACGTGACTACTGATTGTGACAATGTGCCCATTCCAAGTCCCCTGAAAGATGTTACCACGTCAAAATCTGAAGTGAACACCTCTACAACTCAACAAGGATCTCTCCCAGAAAGATAAGGACTCGAATTGATGGTTGATTTATCTGATGCAATCACTTAACAAAAGACACCCAAAACTAGATAACCACCTTCCTATATTAAAAAGACTCATCCACCATCTACAGTGATTGGAAATCTGGAGGAGGTAATGGTCACTAGACATCAAAATTTGAGTGAACTTAATAACCTGTGCTATGTTTCCCTTTTAGAACCTAAAAATGCAAAGAAGGCTCTTGAACACAACTGTTGGATTGCTGCTATACATGAAGAACTAGAACAGTTTGAGAGAAATGACGCGTGGAGGCTGGTTCCCAGACCTAAAGGGATTAATGTTATTGGAATGAAATGAATTTTCAAGAATAAATCAAATGAGTTTGGAAACATTATGCGAAACAAAGCAAGACTCGTTGTACAAGGGTATACCTAACTTGAAGGAGTTGATTTCGAAGAAACATTTGCACCTATGGCTAGGCTCGAATCCATAAGACTAATGCTGGGAGTTGCTTATTGTATGAAGCTGAAACTTTATCAAATGGACGTGAAGAGTGCATTTTTTAATGGAATACTGATGGAAGAAGTCTATGTTGGGCAACCAATAGGATTTCAAGATCCTCATAAACCTGATCATGTGTTCAAACTAAAGAAAACACTCTATAGGTTAAAGCAAGCACCGAGAGCATGGTATGACAGGTTGACCTTCTTCCTTCTTGATCATGATTTCATTAGAGGTAATGCTAACAAAACCTTGTTCATAAAGCATGAAAGAGGTGAATTTTTGTGTGCTCAAATTTATGTAGACGATGTTGTTTTTGGTTCCACTTCTCACACTTAATTAGAACAATTTATTGCTTTAATAAAAGATGAATTTGAGATGAGTATGGTGGGAGAACTTAGCTTTTTCCTTGGTCTTCAAATTAAACAAATTGATTAAGGTATGTTTGTCTCCCAGTCTAAGTATGCAAAAAACATGCTCAAAAGATTCAATCTCGAATTTTCCAAGCATGCTAACACCCTAATGAGCTCCACTCTTAGACTCTCCAAGGATGAAAAAGGTAAAAAGGTTAATAATAAGTTGTTTAGAAGCATGATAGGGAGTTTTTGTATTTGACAGCATGCAGGCCTAATTTGTGCTTAAGTGTAGGTGTGTGTGTTAGGTTTCAATCTAATCCTACTGAGTTTCATCTTAAAGCTATTAAGAGGATTATGAAATATGTTGCTGGAACATCAGATTTTGGGCTTTGGTTTTCTTATGATTCTAATCCTACTCTTCTTTTGTAGTTTTTAGTGATGTTGATTGGGTAGGGTGCTTGGATGATGGAAAAAGCACATTTGGAGGATTATTCTTTCTCAACAACAACCTGATCACTTGGTATAGCAGGAAATAAAATTCAATCTTACTCTTCACAGTGGAAGCTGAATATATAGTTGTTGGTTGCTACACACAGGTTCTTTGGTTAAAACAAATGCTATGTGATTATGGATTTGATCAAGAATGCATAACTGTCTTTTGTGATAACACTACTGCAATAAACATTTCTAAAAATCTTGTTCAGCACTCCAGAACCAAACACATTGACATTCAACATCATTTTATAAGAGATTTAGTTGATGAGAAGGTGATCACTCTTGCACATGTTAACACAACTAAGGCTTTAGACTTGCAAACTTTTGTAAATTTGAGGAAGCCCATTAGACTTATTCAAATTGAGTAATGTCTCTATCTTTTCTTATAAATGCCATGAGACTAATTTCCAACCTTTTATTGTTGCAAGTATTCTTTTAATTCGTGTTGGTGATTGAGAATTTTTTTTAGCCTTGTGGTAGCATGGTGCTAAAATGTGTTCACCCTGTTCTTTCTATATAAAAGCCTTTATGTCTTAAGATCTCTCTATGAGTCTGTATTGCTTGACTTCATCACCAAGTGAAAGAGCTATCTTGCTTGTAGTGTAAAAGTCATAAGTGAGTAATCCTTTAGGACGTAGTGATCCTTGTATCCTTGGAAGATCTACCACTTAGAGGGCTACCTCCTTGCAAGTGTGAAAGCTACACTTGGTTTCTATTTGAGAGATTTTATTCTGTTTATGCCTGAATTTTTCATTGAAAAAGAAATAAAAAATAACTTAGTTGAATTGAGTTAGGAGCATGAGGGATAAGAAAAACTAAAGATGTTTATTTGACCAATAAGTCAAGCTCCCCTTTGAGGACACCACACACACTTATAACAAAGAATCTATGCTTTCTTGCTTATCGATTGATAAGAAAAATAATTGCTCGTGTGTGAAGGCAGCTCGATTGAGATAATTTCTTCAGCATCCCCTAGATTGGTGATCTTTTCTCTCATGTCACATTGATTGACAATACTTGCCTCTATACATTTTTGTTTATGAAATTGATCTCATGGTAATTTCTTTTACATTTTCTTTGTTTTGTGTCTCTTGTCTCCTGTCTTGGTCCAATGTCACCACTTTGAGAGTTCTTGTGTGCACATGTCTATAGCTTTCTGACCTTGATTTCTCTCCTAAGTATCTTTTTTATTATAGTGCTTTGTGTATGATTCGCTGTCTGAACTTTGTACAATTATGTTATCACATGTGGGACTTTTGTTTGTTGTGTGCACATGACTTTGATGTGCTCACATTGTCTTCAATAATAAAAGGAAAAACTACGTTTTTATACGGTTGCGTACTTTTCTCTTTTAAAAAGTTGCACTTTGTTCTTTTCAGTAGTCATATCCAAAGTACATTTTTTTTATTCATACTTTTCTCTTAATATTCTCCCTTAACAACCTTTTTGCGAGAATCAATGGAACATCAACAAGGATTCGTTGACGACATTAGGAAGGCTGCTGAAGCCAAGAAGAGAACAAGAACAAAGCAGTCCTCACATACCCAGGAAAGTGCGCACTCTTCTCTTCAAGTGAAAACACCCCCTCTATCTCAAAATTGGTGTCAAAATCTTCATCTTCAAGATCCACTCTATCTGATGATCAACCTCACATAAAGAGACTGAAACACTCGAAAGGGTCCTCTGCTGTATCCCAAACGAAGAAGAAGAAACAAGCTGAGATCACCAAGGGCAAAAAGAAGGTGAAAGCGCCACCTTAATCTTAGGTTTTAGGTAAACGAAAAATTTTTGTTTCTCTTTCTACTAAGTCTAGGTTTAAAGACTTTATTGTTTTTAGACCCATTTTTTATGAGTCCAATGTGGAACTCTATGAGTTCCTTGAAATTGCCAAAATTGTGGCTGATCGAAAATGGAAATCAACCGTGGTGAAATCTGTGCCACCATGTTAGGGTTTTGTGCAAGAATTTTATGCACACTTTAGGAAAGACATTGACCAGGCCTTCTATCACAAAAACCAAGTTTGGGTACAGGGTATCTGGATGGATTTTACCCTTGAAGTGATTAGAAAAGTGTTAAAGCTCCCTGTTGTGAAGAACGAAGATGATCTAACTATCCCTATATAGGAGCATAGGTTTATAGCTAATGACCTTAGTGGTGGCGTTGTGACAGTTTAGCTTGACAGTGGCTTCCTTCCTGCCAATGTGCTCACATCCTTGTACAAGACTCTTTTCAAAATCACCATCACCAACTGGTCACCATCTAGGCATAATTCGTCTATCAAACTTGATAAAGCCCAATTATTGTATGGCATTGTGCAAGGAAAGAAAATTGACCTTGCTTCTCTCATTAACAAATTGATTAAGACTGTTGGTGAGTCCAAAGGGAAAGCTTTCATTCTGCCTTTCCCGTCTCTAGTCACAAGGTTTGTTGATCTTATGGGGCTCCAAAACAGTCAAATGATCATATCTTAAAATTAAAAGTATCTCTTCTAAGACTCTCAAGCTAGTTGCCCCTGTTGTTGATGTACTTTCATCCTCTTAAACACCTCTTGTAAAATCCAATGCTTGGCAGTCCAAATTGTTTGAGTTGTTGTAGGCTCTTAATCAGAAAGTGGATTCTTTTCACACCACCTTGCTGGCTTGTGTTGACTCCCATGAAACTGTTCTTAAAGAAACCAGAGCTAAGCTTCTGAGTAAAGGATCTTTAAGTGGTTCCAAGGATGCCCCTAATGGCTCTGTTCCTACTGAAGAGACTGTTGTTCCTGTTGAACCTCAAGCTGATCTGAACGCCAACCCTACCTATGAAAATGTTGTCCCTGAAGATCCAAATCTAGTTATTCTCGAAGACATTCTAGAAAATAATGATAAAGACACCGTGGATGAACTTGAGTTTGGAATTGCAGTTGAGGAAAGTGCAAAAGGAACCTCTCCTTCTATGCCTGTTCTTGAAATCGATCCATGAAATAGGGAAAAAGAACCTGAAGACGTGACCTCTCCTACTATTTCTCAAACTGTAAAAGATGCCCCTAATGTTGACACCCTTGCTCGTGTGTCCAGCTCTGTAGCTGATTCTTCTTCAGCTTGTACACCTATCAGAACTTGTGTCAAAACTGTTGGTCGGAAGCCCCCCACCAGAAGATCTTCTCGACACAAAAGTTGATCACTTATTATCAAAGAGGGGGAGATCATGCTGAAGTTGTAGAACAATTTTTTTTTTTTTAACTCTAAGACTTTATTCTTTTTACTATGTTTTTTTGCTTTTTTATTGACTATCTGTTATTTTGATCTCTGTTGTTTCTATGTGATCATACTTTAAGTTTTTTTTTTTTTTCTTTATGCAGAAGTCTATAACCTTTTTGTGAATGTTTTTGTGTGATTTGTTATTGCTTATGCTGCTAATGATCAGATTGGTTCTATGAGTTATGTTTTATTGCTAATCTCTCCCTTGGTATGCAGATTCTTTTGATTGACTTGCTGATCTACCTCATTTGGAAATCCTTTGGTAACTTCCTTCTTTACTTGTTTTGCTTTGGGGGGTTGTTTTTGTATTTTCAATTTCTTACTTTGAAAAATGTTTTTCTCGTTTGTTGTCTTTGAAGTGTGCTTTGATCATAAGTGACAAAGGGGGAGATTGTTAGTGTTTTTGTCACCTTATGATCCTATTTTTGAGTCATGCACAATTTTTGATCTTCTACCATTGTGTGCAAACTTACTAAAGGTAAACACCTTCACAAGTGTGAGCTCTTTAGCATGTGTGTGTTCACAATGCGTCTGGTATATTTTTTTGTTTCTCAAATCACACTTCACGCACTTGTTTTCCCTTTTGGACAATATTACTCCTTGTGGATACTCTGTTTTTTTCTTTTACACTTGTCCACTATTTATTTGTTGTGTGAGAAAAGGAAAATTGCTTTTGTCTGTGGTCCCAAAATTTCTTGTGCAAAAATAAAAACACAAAAGTTAATATTTAACTTTTTTGTCGCCTAACCCTTGACGTATTGATCTCTTTATATTCACCCATTTCTGGTTTTTTCTATTCAAGGACCCTGATTACATTTGTTTTCGCTCTTTGAATATTCTTCGAGGTTCTTATTTTGTTAAGGTTTCTAACTATGCTTTGGTAGGCTTAGAATTACCCCCTTCATTTATCCTTGTGTGAGATCTTTGGATGCTGTTTCATTATGATGAGAGCTTGTGTGTAAGATGCTATCCTGTCTTCATTGTTGAATCTTGAGAGGAGCTCTTCTTCAACATGAGTTGTTGTGTTCGTGAAGCTTACTGTGGTGACTTGAAGTTCAACTAAAGAAGATAAAGTTGTTGTGTAGAAAACAGGGAGTGTTTTACAACTTTAGTTATCTTGCTTTGTATTTGAACTCATAAGTATTTCATATAGAATTTGCTTTCTCTGGATGTGGCCCCATGGATGTAGGCTTGATGCCAAACCATGTGAAAATGAGCGTGTTCTTTACTTGATTTGATGTAGTTTTAATTAAGTTTTCATAACTCATTTGCACTAAATTGAACAAGCAACCCATTTTGCATAAGTTTTAAACACTTGGTAACTCTATCATTGTGCTCATTTGAATTCGGTCAGCATTGTCCAAGCTAAAATTGGCGTAAAACTCTTGACCAAGAGTTTGGACAAGGGCAGTCGGGCTTGTAATGGTTCCTAGCCATTTTCTTTTCTTCATCACTGCATGGAATTCATTAAAATCTTCTAACCTAACATTGGCTGCACTCATAATTGTCATCTTGACAATATGGCTCTTAAATCTAGTTTCAGCAGCAGGTAAAACAAATGGAGAGATGTTACCAAATAAGGGTTCTTCCATAACAGCCTTTCCATTCTTCTTAGCCAAATCTGCTGAAGTCAGAGGTTTTGAAGTTGTGGTTTTTCGAGAAGCTTCCTTGCGCAATCTGAGAGTGGCTATCGGGGTGTTGTCAAAAGTGCTGTTAGATGCCGAAGGAGATTTTTTTGGTGACTTCTCTGGTGAAGTGGAGGCTAACTCTTCTTGTGAGTGCTTCAAGTTTTGGTGATCACTGGAAACAAGCGATGAACTAGGGGTGGCTGAGTGGTTTGACTAATTCTCTTGACTTCCCTCTTCAGAATCTGAATCACTCGCTGGAGGAGTAGAGTTTTTCGGCGGCATTTGACTACGCAATCTAGCCTTCTTTATTGCTAAGAATCCCTTTCCTAGAGATCCCCATTGCTTTCTTTCTTGAATCCATGAGAGAAAGATAAAAAAAAAAAAAAAAAAAAAATCAGTGAGAAAATTTGAGAGAAAAAAGCATGAAGACTGAAAAACTCAGGTGGCGCAAAATGGTTATGAAATGTGAAGACTGATGCGAAAAAAAAGATTAGCGCTAACAATTATGACAAGCATTGATTCTGATGCCCTAAAAAGAGTTATACCAAAATTAGAACTCTATCCTATGTGAGTGTACATATACCAATCATGTAAGCGCACAACATCCCAAAAGAACATTAGAAATTTTCAAAAGATTGGACTTTATTGAAACAATTTCTAACAACATAAAATTAAAATGATAAGTGCTTCACATGAATTTTTTAAAGTCAAGACAGTCAATCTATGCAAATCATCCTATTAAATGATATTTTCAATCTTAAATGGCATAAAAACTCATATGAAAGTTGTCAACATAATACAATCAAAACAACACTTGCTTACCCACACACAAGAGAGATAAATTTCCAAGAGCTTGTCTTAGTGTGTGATAGTTTCCTCAAGGGTAAAATGACACATTGGTCAATTTTAAATTTTTTAAGAGAAGCTCCCCCTTCCCTCATGCCCTGCTATATTTTGTGTTTTTCTTTTTCAGCATAGAAAATAAATATTTTTCTTTTCATTTTAATTAAAGGGCAAATAACTCTCATAAATGTAACCAAAATATAGCTTTCACACTTGCCCTTCACACATACAAGAAGGTAGTCCTCTTAGTGGTACATTTTCCAAGATATAGGGTCTACAAATTAGAAAATTACTCAAAATAACTTTCACACTTAAGGCAAGGTGGCTCTTTCATAATGGTGACAAGAATGAACAATCAACTCATGATGAGATGAGGTCATGTTATAGAGAGAGTTTCAGTGGACACAACAAACTAGAGTTAGCACACAGATAAGAGAAAATGAATGTCAATTAGAGTGATAGCACAGATCAAGGAGTCTTGACAAACAAAAATAAAAGTAGAATGTCCATGCTTTATTTATCAACTGAAATGGAAAACTATTCATGTTGAAGCAATCCAATGGACTTCCTTAAGAAAACAAAAGTATCATAGTCAAGTGCTTTTGTAAATAAATCAGCCAATTGGGATTTTGTGTTCATATGTGCAAGTGCAATGATGTTTTCCTCAACTAACTCTCTAATGAAATGATGTCTTATGTCAATATGCTTAGTTCTAGAATGTTGAACTGGATTCTTAGAGATGTTAATAGCACTCGTGTTATCACAAAAAATTGTCACACAATCTTGATCAACACCATAATCATTCAACATTTGCTTTAACCATAAAATTTGAGTGCAACAATAACCTGCGGCAATGTACTCAGCCTCGGCAGTGGATAAGGAGATTGAATTTGTTTAATTTGAAGGCGAAAAAATATATTCAATTCCCCTACCATACTAATCTCAAACTCATTTTTCATTAGGCTAATGAATTCAAGTGCATGTGAATGAGATGTAGAACCACAATATCGTCAACGTAAATCTATGCACATATAATCTCATTTTTAGCATGCTTGATAAAGAGGGTTTTGTTGGCATTACCTTGTTCACAGTTATGCTCAAGAAGGAAAGTTGTCAACCATTCATACCAGGCCTATGGAGCTTGTTTTAAACCATAAAGTGTTTTCTTCAATCTGAAACATGATCAGGTTTGTGAGGGTCTTGAAAGCCAACCAGTTGTTCAGCATATACTTTTTTGGTGAGCATTCCATTTAAGAAGGCACTTTTGACATCCATTTGAAATAATTTGATCTTGAGGCAACAGGCAACAAAAAGCAACAAGCGAATTGATTCAAGTCGAGCAACGGGGGCAAAAGTTTCATCAAAGTCGATTCCCTCAACTTGAGTATATCCTTGAGCTACAAGCCTAGCTTTGTTCCTAACAACATTATCAAACTCATCAGTTTTATTTTTAAAAACTCATTTGGTACCTATTATGTTGATTCCCTATAGTCTTAGTACAAGCGTCCAAACACCATTCCTTTCGAATTGTTCTAATTCTTCTTGCATGGCCTCAATCCAATTTTCATCTTCCAAAGCTTGTTTGACATTCTTCAGCTCTGCAAGACACACATAACAAAGATAGTTAATTTCATGTTGTCTTCTCCTTCTTGTAACCATTACCTTATTTGGATCTTCAATCAACTTTGAAGGTGGATAAGCTTTTTGAACCCAAGTTAGTGTATCTTTTCTTCTTTGATTTCTCTTTTGAATACTCTCATTAGAAAGATCAACAACCAGCTCAATCCCTTTAGTTTGCAATGATGAATCAGCAGATGATTCTTTGCAAGGAACAGATCCTGTTGCTTTAGGACTAGAAGTAGGTGACAACATATATGACGAAGGTTTATGTTCACGAGATTTAGTAGTGTTCACACCATCTTGTGTGGGCACACGAGGAACATATATGTTTTGAATTTCACATTCTTGAGAATATTATGAAAAATCTTCTGCATCACTAAACACAAATTAATAGATTCTAAGACTTTTTAAGAACGCATGTTATAGATCCTAAATGCACAACTATTAGATGAATAACCAATGAAAACTCCTTCATCACTCCTAGAATCAAACTTACCTAAATTCTCTCTATCATTTAAAATGTAGCATTTACATCCAAACACATGAAAGCAAGAGAGATCAAGTTTCTTACCTTTCCACAGCTCATATGGAGTTTGAATAGTACATTTTTTTAGATAAACCCTTTTGGAAATATGACGTGTCATGTTGATAACTTCGGCCCAAAGTCTTGTAGGGAGCTTTTTGGCATTAAGCATCACTCTAGCCATCTCTTGAAGCACTTTGTTTTTCCTTTCCACAACACCATTTTGTTGAGGTGCTTTTGGTGTTGAAAATTCATGGAATATGCCTTGTGCATTAGAAAAATTTGCAAAATAAGTATTCTCAAGTTCCTTTCCATGGTCACTCCTAATTCTCACAATTTTTGTAGCCTTTGAATTCTTCTCAACAAGCAACCTTTTAGCCAATTTTAGAAATGTATTGAATGAATAAGATTTCTCACGTAAAAAATCAACCGAAGCATACCTTGAAAAATCATCAACACAAACAAACACATACCTCTTACCTCCCAAACTCTTGGTTTGCACAGGACCCATTAGATCCATATGGAGCAATTCCAAAACACATGAGGTATTGAGATTAGATAAAGCTTTATGAGATATCCTGATTTGCTTACTTTGTTGACATGGACCACACACATTACCTTTTGGAAGTTCATGTTTTGGTAGTCCTTTAACCACTTCCTTCTTTGAGAGTCTCCCTAAGTCCTTAAAGTTCATGAGACCAAGTTTCTCATGCCACAAGTTTGTGGACTCTATTTTTGAGCTAAAACATGACACACAGTTAGAAAGCAAGTAACAATTGTCATTTGACCTTTATCCCTCAAGTAGAGAAACACCTTTACCATTCAAGATTTGATACTTGTCCTTTGAGAATTGAACCAAAAAATATTTGTCACAAATTTGACTATACTAATCAAATTAGCTTTCAAACCATCAACAAGTAAGACATCTTTCAAAATAGGAAAAATCAGGAAGCACAATTGACCATTTGCCAAGAATTTTACCTTTCTTTCCATATCTCTATAAGTGACATGTCCACTATCAACCAATTCAAGTTCAATCAAGATAGATTTATTACCTGTCATATGACTTGAACAACCACTGTCTAGATATCAAAGATCATTTTGAAATGCAAGCAAAGAAGTATGAGACACAAAAACAGTTCACATTAGCCTTAGGTTTCCAAACTCTTTTAGAAGAGAAACCATTGTTAGCATTATGATTTATATTAGCAACAAAACTATGATTTTTAAAAACTTTCTTCAAATAAGCAATGAATCTGAAGCATTTGGGTCTGATGTGACATTTCCTGTCACAAAAATGACAAATATGAATGAATTTTGATACCTTCGTAACCTGTCTCACAATAGTTCCTTCAGTAGGAGTTTCAGTGGCTTTCATAAACATTGCTTGCACCAGCTTTTGATGTGCTAGCACTAGGACTGAAGCCCAAACCATATCGATCTCCGAAGGATTTTCCTTGACGAAGCACTTCATCAAGTTTAAGAGAACCTACATTCAACTTATCAATGATGGTCTTAGCCTCACTTAGTTTAGTAGTAAGAACAATCATCTTTTCAAATAAAGCTTTCTTTTGCTTCAACAAGGTAGCATTCTCAATACCAAGAGATTGCAACCTTTTCACAACCTTTAGCCATTGGTCATACATTTTATCATATGCCTCTTGTTGCTCAACATAGATATCAACAGTGTCATCCGAAACTTCACTCTTACCATTTTCTTGGTTCACGGTGAAGGCTAAAACATTCTCATCATCACCCGAATCATCATCATCACTCTCATCATGCTCACTTTCACTCAAAGTGGCAGCCATGACTTTACCTTTCTTCTTTTTTAGTGTGTTAACACACTTTGATTGTAGGTACCAAGGGTTTGATGGTCATAAGAATTTTTCACAAAAGGTTTTTGGCCATAACCATTATTATGAGGCTTTTTCATGTTTTTCATTAAAAACTTCACAAAATTCTTTGTAAGTAAAGCACAATTTTCATCCTCCAATGAACTTAAATCACAATCATTAGAAGGATCAGAATCAACCTCATGTTTGAGAGCCAAACCTTTGCTCGGTTTCTGTTTTTCCTAGCATCGCAGATTCAACGCATAGGTTTGGAGAGAGCCAATGAGTTCATCAATGTCCATAGCACCCACATCTCGACATTCTTCAATGGTGGTGACCTTTGACATAAACCTCCGAGGCAAAGAGCAAAGCACTTTCCTAACAAGTTTAGCATTAGAATACATTCTTCCTAAAGCAAAACACTCATTAGAAATATCACAAACTTTACCGTAAAAATCAATTATAGTCTCATCCTCTTCCATGTTCAAATTTTTGAAATCAGTCACAAGTCTTCTAAGCCTATTTCTTTTAACGGTACTAGTTCCCTCATTCTTGACTGGAAGCCTATCCCAAGCATTTTTAGCAAGCTCACAATTAGCTATGCGTTTCATTTGGTTCACATTAACAACATTTAAAAAAGCATGAAGGGCTTTAGAGTTATAATTTGCCAAAGTTATCTCATTAGCAATCCAACTAGCAACGGGTTTTGGTCCAAACACTTCATTTTCAACAATAACTGGGGCTGTCCATCCATTCACAACTGTGGACTAGACTTTTTCATCTATGGAATTAAGGAAAGCATGCATCCTAGGTCTCCATGTGTAGTAGTTAGATCATTTTAACAGAGGTGGTCTATGAGTAGATACTCCTTCAGTAAAGAAACTCATGATGAAAAACAATTAGACAGATGCTAACATAACAAATGAAAGTGGACACACAGACGCACAACAAATCTAAAATGAAAATGCTACATAGATCTTGTTTCGTCCAATATTCAGACACTCAGATGCACACGAAAATAACCAAAACGGGTAAAGATCAACTAAAGCAACTTATCATAACGCACTCTAATGCCACTTGTTAGGGAGAGAGTTGGAGATTTAACTCACATTATAGAGTGTGGTTACCCATTTTAAGTGCAACGAAATATTTACCAAGCAGATTAAACATTTCCAATTTGAACACATCAAACACAAGTGCGGAAAATAAAGAACATAGTCATATAAATGGTTCGGCTAAGTCCACTTTTAGCCTACATCCATAGGACCTTGTCTAGATTGAAGCAATCCACTAAGTTAAAAACACATTACAAGATATTGTTCAAAGCTGATCTAAGTTACAGTAAAAAGAACTCCTTGTTCAACTTTACACTTAGCACCACCTCTGAATCCTTAACATGTAGCAATTCCTTGGGCCTTTTTCATGCTAGGAACACACCTATGAACAGCTTGTGAGCCAACAAGCTTCAAGTGCCTACGCCACGTACCAACATCAGGAAAGGAACCACGTTCCAAGAGCCATCAATAACGTGTTTGATATGGTGAGGTTTTGGCACAAATATGGAAATGAATTTGAACCTTAAGAAGGAAAATACTCTAAGAAAATTAGAGTACAATGAAACAAATATCAAAAAGGTTTTAATTCATACACGCAAGAAAGAGGTGTTATTTAATAAAGGATTTCTTGCTCAACAATGTAGTGCCTAGTCAGCCAACAAGGGACTGACGCATGTTTGTCCAAATAAAGAAAAGTTTTCCTTCTTTTTGGTTTGGACCACAAAGCAAATTGGGAAAAGTACTTTATTCCCTAGGATCACTTAAGGATGTTATGACACATGTAAAAAGGTCCTAGAAAGTGAGAGACAAAGATAAACAATATCTTTTTCACTTTATTAGACGTGCAACTCATGCTGAGTTGTAAATATTTGAATCGAGAGTGAAAACACAACCTGTTGTGCACAACACTCTAAACGAAACAAGCCAAGACTCAAGTCTCAAGTCTGACAATTAGTGCACACACATACAGTTCATAAGTTTGACAAATATGATTTTTCCATATATTCTAATGTCAGTGAGTTGATGTTTAGCAATGGCAAAGAAGAGGATATCTTGAACGGCAGTGTTGATTTGGCAAAGGAGACAAGTCTTGCCGGAATGTACCAGCAACTTGAATGGATCTGTGCGAAATATGTAGGAAATTTAAAGATTAATCTAGATTAATAGTGATGATGGAGCCAGGATTTTCATTCAGGAGGAATAATATCGAATTACATAAATTAAAAACTACAGAGCTATGTATATATTTGTCAAATATAGCAAATATTACATTACATTAGTTTATTTTATTTATTTTATTTTTTTTAAACTTGATTAAGTCAACACAAATAAATGTTTATGATTAGAATGAGTTATTTATATAACATAGATTTTAATGTAGTCTTTAATTATATTTAAAGTATTGTTTATTGAAAAAATATTCGTATCTATTGAACAACTATTATATATATGCAAAATAATAAAGCTCACATGAGATACTTAGAAATTCTACTCATGAATATTTCTTTTTGTATTATACACTTCATAATATAATAAAACCTAAATTAAATATAATAAAACTTAAATTTTCCAAAAAAAAAAAAAAATGTAACCAAAGCTTGGATGACAAGAATTTTAATGAAAACATTAAAAACAGGAAGAAATTTTTCAAAAACCTTGCCCCTCATGGGCAAAGCTAGCTTTGCCTTTGATTATTAGAATATGATTAACTTATAGTTGGTGATGTTGTATTTTTGCCTGGTTTTGAGCAAGTATAAAGATCACCAGGTTGACCATTAATGGTGTTAGCATCTGAAACATTGGGAGCCCCTCCTCTTTGAAGAACTTCACTGTAAACCTCCATTATGTCTTTCTTCCACCACTCACCTGCATGTTAATTTAAGTATTAATTTGTTCAATTTCAGAAACTAATGTGCTACTTACAAATAAGTCATAATGGTACCCAATATGATCAGGGCATCGACATGAGGCTTGGGAAAAGGATAACCAGTTCCATTCTTTGGATATACAACAATGGCTCTGTGAACCATTGCTCGGGACCAATCGCTATGAGCATGCCACCAAAGAGTTCCTTCTTCTGTGGAAAATATAACCTTTTAGCTAAATATATCTCCTGGTTGAATTGGGCATTGTGTGATATATTCAAGACTGTTATGCAAACTAAGGGATTCTACTCAATATCAAACACACACATAATCAAATCAAGAATAGAAAGAACACGATGATTTACTGTGGTTCATTTATCCTTATAGGATAAGCTACATCCACGTTTAGCTCAAGAAAGAGATAAGCTCCCTGCACTAACTATTATCTCAAGAATCACGATTGCAAACACAGCAAATCAAGCCAACACAGAATCACCCACTTAATACAATATATCCTGTAATCAGCCCTTAGAGAAACTCACTTAGAAACTCTAATATGAGAGAACAACATCCTCACAAGAATGATTACAACCCTAATCACTCTAATCTAACTGATTACACAAAGCGTGAGTAAGAACTTTACAAACCCTAACTTCTTAGTCGAATATTGAAGATAACAATGATTCTATCTCTTTCGAATGGAAACAAATGAGTTTATCTATGGTTGACCTGGTCGCTGGATTGTGGCCGTTGGATCTGAAAAATAATCTGTAGTCAGGATTCATCTGATCTTTTGCATGAAACGACGTCATTTGACTTAACCAAAACGACACTATTTTCAGGCTTCCATTTCAACAATCTCTACCTTGGAAGCACTAGAAAACATTTCCTTTGTGCAGCTTGCTCACTCCCATTCCCTCATAGCTCCTACCACTCCAGATTCTTTTACAAACAGCAAATTCAAGCAATGCTTGAATTTTGCTAGAGTGACTATCTTGGTGTCCATGTCTGCTAGGTTCTCCTCTGTAGCAACCTTCCTTAGCTCAATAACCCTTTTAGTAATTAGATCTCTCACAAAGTGGTAGTGGACATCCACA
The DNA here is from genome assembly GCA_026229545.1 of Pistacia atlantica. Taxonomy (NCBI): domain Eukaryota; kingdom Viridiplantae; phylum Streptophyta; class Magnoliopsida; order Sapindales; family Anacardiaceae; genus Pistacia; species Pistacia atlantica. The sequence goes on along the minus strand of CM047906.1, from coordinate 17,811,005 downwards.
TGTTTAGTTCTTTCGTGGTATACTGAGTTCTTACTTAGGCGTATAGCACTCTAGCTATCTGAGTAAACTGTTACCTTTCCACTGATTGAGTTAGCTTCTGTCCGAATTCCCTTTAGCCACAACACTTCCTTAAACACATCACTCACTGCAATATACTCAGATTCAGTTGAGGAAAGGGCCACAATTGGCTACAGTTGAGACATCCAACTTATACAGTTTCCACCCAATGTGAAGAAGTAGGTTGTAGTTGATTTTCTGGTATCTTTGTCCCCTACAAAATCAGCATCTACAAAACCAACAAGATCAAGTGCATAATCCTTTTACAATATTCAAGACCAACACATAATGAACTATTTATGTATTTTAACATCCATTTCAAAGCTGTCCAATGCTCCATACCAGAGTTAGACATATACCTACTTAACATAGAAATGGAAAATGCTAAATCAGGCCTAGTACTTATCATTGCATACATCAAGGACCCCACAACATTTGCATAAGGGACAGACTCCATTTTCAACACATCTGCCTCAGTTTTGGGGCATTGGGATTTACTGAGTATAAATTGACTTGCTAGGGGAATTGAGACTAGTTTGGCACCTGCCATGCCAAACTTTGTAACTAACTTCAGAAAGTATGATTGTTGGTGCAACCTCAGTTCACATTTTCTTCTATCCCTATTTATCACCATGCCTAGTATTTTCTTAGCTCACCCTAAGTTTTTCATGTTGAACTCAGAACTGAGTTGCTTCTTTAAATCACTAATTTGGGATTTAGACTTACTTATCAGCAGCATATCATCAACGTATAGTAGTAAGTATATAGGCATGTCATTATTCATTTTAAAGTAGAAGCAACTATCATATTGACTTTTAGTAAACCCTATACTCACTATGAATGTATCAAATCTCCTGTACCACTGCCTAGGGGACTGTTTTAAGCCATATAGTGATTTTTTAAGGAGATATGCATGGTCTGGAGCCTTAGATTCAACAAAACCCATTGATTGACTCATATAAATTTGTTCCTCTAGGTTTCCATGTAAAAAGGCAATGGTGACATCCATCTGCTCAAGTTCCAAGTCATGGTGAGCTACAACTAATAACATCATTTTGATTGTCTTGTGTTTAACCACAAGGGAAAAGACTTCATTGAATTCTATACCCTCCCTTTGGGTATACCCCTTTGCAACAAGTCTAGCTTTATACCTAGGGTGATCAGCTATAGAAATACTATCTTTTAGTTTGAAGAGTCACTTACATTGAGTTAGTTTCTGGTCTCTTGGTTTTGGAACCAAGGACCACGTGTCATTTACCTTTAAGGACTGCATTTCCTCCTCCATGGCTTCTCTCCATTTGTCCCTAGCTCTAGACTTCATAGCCTCTTGGTAAGTCTTAGGTTTAGACCTTAGAACTTCTGTACCTACAAGAAGAGCAGTATAAATCAATTCAACATATGAATATCTTGAAGGTGGTCTTACCTCTCTCCTTGTTCTGTCTCTAGCCAACTGATAATTCATCAGTTCATCCCGTTGTGGTTCCAGGAACTCTTCAGCTTCATTATCTACAACTTGATTAGTTTCACCAAGTTCTGCTTCACCTCTAGGTTGTTGTTGCACTTGCACTTGAGGTGGATCAAGTTGCTAATCTATAGGCTCCACCTCAATTTGAGTAGCATTAGGTTGAACAATTTCACCTTCTGTATTCTTGGATGTGCCTGCATCAAGGTTAGCTTCTTTGCCAGGGAAGACTCCTTCATTGAACACTACATCCCTGCTTACTATGATTCGACCCTTGGAAACTCTCTATCCCACAACCTATACCCTTTTGTGCCCTCTTGATATCCTAGGAACACACATTTAGTGGATCTAGGTTCTAGTTTGCCTCTCTGTGTATGAGCATAGGTTGTACATCCAAACACTCTGAGGTGGCCTAACTCTAGTTTTCTCCTAGACTACCTCCCTTCAGGATAGACTAATCTTATGGTTGTAGAAGTACTCTTATTTACTAGGTAAGCAGCCATAGTGAGTGCCTCTCCCCAGAAGGTTTTTGGAAGGTTTGAGGTGATCAATAAACACCTAACTTTGTCTAACAGGGTCCTACTCATTCTCTCAGCTACCCCATTTTGCTGAGATGTGTTTCTCACTGTTTTATGCCTCAAGACCCCCTGTTCACTACAAAATATGTCAAACTCCAGGTTACAGAACTCAAGCCCATTGTCAATTCTCACGGCCTTAACCCTTCTACCAACCTAGTTTTCAACTAGCACCTTCTAATCTTTAAACCTAGCTAAGGCTTGATCCTTTGACTTTAGTAGGTAGACCCATACTTTCCTACTGTAATCGTCTACAATAGAGAGAAAATAACTGTTTCCTCCATGTGATTTTGCTATTTTAGGTCCCCATAAGTCAGAATGTAAGTAATCAAGGCAATTAGTAGCTAAGTGAGTTCCTTTAGGGAAGTTGTTTCTATGCTGTTTACCTAGGATATATTTCTCACAAAATTCTAAGGTAGTGACAGTGTCTTTCCCAAACTGCCCTTGTCTATTTAGAACATCCATCCCCCTTTGACTCATATGACCCATCCTCAAATGCCACTTTTCAGTCACAGATAAATTTGAAGAAACAAGTGCAGTATTGTTACATTCAAAATAGAAGCCTCCATAGAGAATATAGAGGCTATTTATCTTTTCTCTTGTTCAGATTAGCTTTTCATTTTTCTAGACATTTAACCACCCGTTGTTAGCCCTATAGCAGCGTCCTGCTTCATCTAGGGTACCTAAGGATATGAGGTTTCTCTTAAGATCAAGGATGCACCTGACTTTGGTTAGTCTAATCAATTTTCCCCCACTTAACCTAAGTGTTATGCTGACCATTCCCTTAACCCTACAGGCTTGATTATTTCCCATGAATACTGTCTCGTGATCAAAAGTTTCAAATTCTTGAAACGAACTCCTATTTGGGCTCATATGGAAAGTGCATCCAGAATCTAACACCCATTCCTTAGCAGTGTCAGATGTTGACATTGTAAGGACTTCTGGTTCATCTATCAGGTTATTAATGGTAGCCAAATTTTTCTCAGTGCATCCTAATTTGTGTTTCTTCTTCCAATCAAAACAGTTTTTCTTTAAATGACCTGTTTTGTTATAGTAAAAACACTTCGTTGTTTCAGTCTTAGCCTTACTATTTCCTTTCCATTTCTTCTTATTCTTACCCCCTTGGATATGCTGGTTTCGTTTACTAGATTGGCCGGATTCTATTCTACCCTTTACAAACAGTGTACTGTTATTTCTCTTAATGGTTTTAAGCTCTAACTCCCTAGCCTTAAGACCAGAAACAATCAGATCTACACTGGGTACAGTACCCGAGAACTGTAGGGCACTCTTGACTACTTGGTAGTCTTCCGTTAGTAAGTTTAACAGTATCATGGCAAGGCTGGTATCTCCCAACTCTTGGTCTGTGCCTTTCAAGATCAGAGTCATTTTTAAAAAATCATCCAAAATTTCCTCAATTGATTTAGAGTTATCCATTTTATACGAAAATAAAGCTCCCTTTAAAAATGAAAGATTCGGTGTAGACTATAAAGCATATAAAGATTCAAGCTTACCCCATAATCTGAGAGGAGTTTCGAATCCATCTACCTTTCGATGCACGTTGTCCGAGAGGTTCATCACAATCAGGTTGTAGGCCTCTTTGTCAATCTCCTCCTTCTCCCTTAATTTGTCCTCTGGCCACTTCTTGGGGGTCCCTTTCCAGTGCAATTGCGACATTGTTGTGTGAAATGAGGGCTTTCATCTTCTTCTTCTAGCTTTTGAAATCCATCTTTCCATATATTGGTTGATCTCCAACCGCGTGGTGGTTGTAGTGTTCATTGTGGGGTTAATTTCAAAAAGCCCCAATTTGTAAACCCTAGATTTTTTTTTTTTTTGCCCTAACCTTTATACGAATTCTAGAACCCTAGAATTTTTCTTTTCAAGATTTGTCAAGATTGACAAATTTCACTCAAATCTCGAAACCTTAGTTCTATAGGAAGACTCAGAGAACTCAATTTTTAGAAATCCCCAAATTTCTTGAACCCTAGTTTTCAAGAATCGTCTTCTATCGGGACACTAAGACTTAGTAATCTAATCTAGACTCCAGAAGCAGCTCTGATACCACTGTTATGCAAACTAAGGGATTCTACTCAATATCAAACACACACACAATCAAATCAAGAACAGAAAGAACATGGTGATTTACCGTGGTTCACTTATCCTTATAGGATAAGCTACATCCATGTTGAGCTCAGGAAAGAGATGAGCTTGCTGCACTAACTATTATCTCAAGAATCACGATTACAAACACAGCAAATCAAGCCAACACAGAATCACCCACCCTGATACAATATATCCCGTAATCAGCCCTTAAAGAAACTCACCTAGAAAATCTATTTGAGAGAACAACACCCTCACAAGAATGATTACACCCCTAATCACTCTAATCTAACTGATTACACAAAGCGTGAGAAAGAACTTTACAAACCCTAACTTCTCAATCGAATATCGAAGATAACAGTGATTCTGTCTCTTTCGAATGGAAACAAATGAGTTTATATATGGTTGACCTGGTGGCTAGATTGTGGCCGTTGATCTGAAGAATAATCTATGGTCAGGATTCATCTGATCTCTTGCATGAAACGACGTCGTTCGACTTAACCAAAACGACACTGTTTTCAGGCTTCCACTTCAACAAGGACCATATGACCATGGATATTTTGGCTGTTTCATGCCAAGCCTACAAAATTAATCTTATCTTATTATTGTTATTATCGTCACTAGATGCATGGACGGATATAGAATTTGACGTTAGAGGGGGTAAGTTCAAAATAAAATAAATATAAAATTTATAATAAAATAATCATCGAGGGGGCAAAATATATCCAATTGGCAAAATAAATTATATTTGATAAAGTCGACATAAAATATATTTAATTAATAAAAAGCTTATCTTCTTAAACAAATAAAACATTATTTGTTTAATAAAACATGAAAAAAAAAAAAAAAAAAGGTAGTTCTACTTTAAGATAGGTGGGATCAATTTGCAAAATAAATTATAACAAATTAAAAAAAAAAAAAAGTGAGACAAATACAAAAAAAGTTAATAAAAATATTTTTTTTGAGTAGGGTCACCAGCCCCCACTCGCCTTTATGGAAAAAAGTTACTTGGTTCTGTCCCTGATTAGATGCCTGCTTTTATCTTAATAAAATGTAATTGATGAAACTTTGCAATTCTCTATGATCAAAATTTGTACAAATAAATACTCAAGAAAGAGCTATACCAATGGAGGGTGATGTTACTATTGGCCTTATTATAAACATCAACAATGATTGTATCTCCCTTGTTGACATACAGAGTTGCTCCAGGAAATTGTCCATTTACGGTCAAGATATTCTTTTTGCTGCAAAGCCTTGTGTATGGAGTTTCTTCAACCTGCACGTGAGTGTATATATATATAGTATTATCTTGGAAATAAAATGCGTAAATATATATTTTATACTTACCACAAAAGTGTAACGAGCACAAGCTTCACAAGGAGGAAATTGCTCAGTAATGCAAAGGCTAAAAGTTTTAAGACTGAAAGTTTCTTGATGAGGGACATTTTTAAAGTAATGACTTTTCTTGTCTTCGCTATGATGCAAAGATGAGAGCTCTTTCGGCATTTATAGAGGTTTTTATTAAAGGCTAAAAAGGACCAAAGGTTTAAAAGTTTCTTTTCTGCAAATAAAGGTTCATTAATTAGGATTATGTGATAGGTACCAGAGTGATTTTGACATATTGAGAGCATTATTTTCAATAATTTATATATTTTTTTAATTTAGTTGTAACTCGTGTTTTTAGATAAATTTTGAAGATATGAAGAAAAATTAATTAAACGAAAATTAAAGATAATAATATTCCTGTAACCACATTAATGGGTTTGAGTTAAATTTTGTAGTTCATATTCCCTTTTTAATTAAAATTAATTGGGTTGTATTTTGAAAAAAGAACTTCGATATTTGATAAGGTTATTCTCAATTAGAGTATTGTATTTTAAAAACCCTTTTGTTTATTAATAAAATAATATCAATTGAACCATAAATGTGTCCGTTTATTAATACAAATGAAATTTGTATACTTTTGTCTTTATTTTTTTATTTTTTTTTGTATTTGATATTCTAGAATATGTATAATATATGATATTTGAGAAAATGGTTTCATAGATTCTAACAATAAATTTATACATAAATCCTCTCATATGCGCGCTTCCAAAAATTTTGACCTATCAGCCAATAGTAAAGAATTATTTATTATTTTTATTTTTGTGGTTTATGAAGTCCAAATGCAAACATCATGAATTTTTGAATGCACGGAAACAATTGAATTGAATTAGTTAGTGGGAAGGAGGTTTAATTCAATCTTACATTTCTGTTTCGTCAAGAATAGATGATTATCGTATTTAGTCAAATTGATTCTGCTTCTTTCTTTTATTTTACGTTACTTGTTCTTTCACCGACACTCTTTCTTAATTAATGGTTAATAAATACATTGTTAATATGCAAACTTTCTGATAACATTTGTGAAATAATCAGTTTAATTCAATATAACTTTACGGTGATAATGACTTCTACTGATATATTTTATGCTCTAATGAGACTTGAATCTAATTAGATTTAAAACATTGTGACATGTTTGATTTTCGAGAAGATAACAATGAAAGAGATTGAGTAAAAGAAAGATATATCATCGTGTATAGAGTACCTTATCAGTACTTTATTATAAGTAACTTGCTTGTACAACAGGTAGTTATCAAACCTTAAAATACAATTAATACATAATTATAATCTCCATGAAAATGGCAAAAGATTGCTTTATTTCTTTATCAAAAAATAAATTGCTACAAGTTTCAACGCCGAATTTTAATGTAATTTATTGCCTAAAGGTGAAATCACAACATTATTGACGACATACAAATACAATACAATTTACCAGTGGTCCAAGCTGTTGGTTTTATGAGCATGAATGTGGTCTTACGGGAGAGAAAAGGATGATGAACAAGGGAGAGAAAAGAGTAGTTATATTTGCATTACTGTAAACTGAAAGTTACAGTAGAACTTTATGCACATACAAAAGCTATTGCACCTAACCATTAAACATATTTTACTCCAAAATATCATCCTAACCATACATTCATAGCAACTCTGATTACATCACATTAATTTGATACAAGGTTAACAACCAAATACATGCTGAATTCACCAAAATACATCACTTCAGCATGCTTACAGATCAACTACGTGTAACTGCTCCAGACTAGCTTCCAAACTTCAAACTTTTTCTTTTGCCGCCAGAACACTGCTCCAATTTAATCCAAAATATTGCTTCAAGCAAAATATCACTCCTTTGAACACTCCTCCATGATATTTTTGCTTGAGACACCAAGTTTAAGCTTCATGTCTTCAAACTTGGACTTACATAGAGACTTAGTAAATATGTCAACCAATTGCATTTCCTCCCTACAGTGTGTCAATCTGATTTCTCCGGATTGCTCAGCCTCCCTCACTGCATGAAACTTGATTTTTATGTGCTTGGTTCGACCATGCATGACTGGATTCTTTGCCATAGCAACAGCCGATTGATTATAACAGAAAATTTCAGTAGGCTCACACTGTTTTACCTCCATATCAGCTAGCAAATTTCTCAACTAAATAGCTTCATTTACTGTAGCTGCAGCTAATATGCATTCAGCCTCTGTAGTGGATTGTGCCATAATTCAGTAGGAATACATACCTTGATGTGCTTCACATGTCATCACAGGAGCGTCTCCAATCTCTGTCTACATACCCTATCAATATGAAATTTTCAGATTCCCCGAACCAGATTCCATGATCTGCAGTTCCTCTAATGAATCTGAGCACCCTCTTGGCTGCTTTAAGGTGCTCCTCACTTGGTTTGCTCATAAATCTTCATAAGAGACTGATTGTATGAGACCAGGCCTTGTTGCTGTTAAATATAACAAGCTCCGAATCATTCTCCTATAATCTGTTTCATCCACCGAGGCTACTCCATCATCTTTGCATAGCCTTTGATTTTGCACCAAAGGTGTGGCAACCGACTTGCATTCATCCATTCCAAATTTCTTAAGCATCGCATTAATGTATCTCCTTTGACAAATGAAAATGCCATCTTGAGTTTGATGGATTTCCATTACAAGGAAGTAAGTCATCACTCCCAAATCAGTCATCTCGAACTCTTAGTGCTTATTTCAGGCCACATAAGACCTTCCTCAGTAAGTACACCTGGTCTTCTTTCCCCTTGACTTCATGTCCGTTAGGTTGTTCAACAAATATCTCCTCATCCAACCAACCATTCAAGAAAGCTGACTTGACATCCATTTGATACACTTTCCTCTTGATAGGCCTGTCCACAAGTTCCCATGTTCCATTCTTTTCTATCATGGACAACTCCTCTTGCATAGCAAGTCTCTATTCCTTTAACTTAGTTGCTTCATGATAAGATGCTGGTTCAAGCAATGCAACATTGCATCTCCCATAAATCTCAGCAAGAGGTTTGGTTCCTCTAACTGAAATTTCTTCTTTTGTTTCAGAACCTGCCCCATCAGTTTGGCCAATAACTTGTTCTCCTTGCTGTGGCCGTGGATCAACTTGAATTTTCTTCTCTTCCCAATTCCACAATGACCTCTCATCAACCTTTACATCCCTTAAAACAACTACCTTTTTTTACTCTGGAATGAAGATCTTGTAAGCCTTGGATTGGAGGTTGTAACCTACCAGAATTCCAGCCCTTGCTTTGTCATCAAGCTTTAATCTTTTGATCGCTGGTATGAGCACATAACATACACTTCCAAAGACTCTTAGATGTTCCACTTGAGGCTTCACTCCATACCATGCTTCAAATGGAGTTTGATCCTTTAAAGCTTTGGTTGGAAGCCTATTCAGCAAATACACACTAGTATTGATAGATTCTGCCCATAAAGCCTTCGGTAACTCTTTTTCAGTCAGCAAACACCTGGACATCTCCATTACTGTCCTATTTTTCCTCTCAATCACTCCATTTTGTTGAGGAGCGTAGGGATAACTAAATTGATGCCATATTCCAGCCTCCCTACATGTTGATTCAAACTCATTTGAGGTGTATTCACCTCCATTATCACTTCTCATAGCCTTGATCTTTACTCCAACTTGGTTTTCAACTTCAGATTTGAACCTCCTAAACACAGTAGCAACTTCTCCTTTTTGCTTTAGGAAGTACACCCAAGTCATTCTTGAATGATCATCAATAAACAAGATGAAAAGCTGGATCCATTCAGAGATGTGGTTTGCATTAGTCCACACACATCAGTGTGCACTAATTGGAGCTTTCCAGTAGCTCTCCAGGCCTGGTTTGTAGGGAAGGCTGGTGTGCTAAGCTTCCCTATCTGGCATACCCTACATAAGCTCTCTTTCTCTTCCATTTCGGGTAAGGTGTGTACTATCCCTTTAAGCTTCATTTGCTTAAGTCCAGTATAATGGTAATGACCATATCTTTTATGCCATAGGTCTGTATCATCTGAATTTACTATCATAGCATGAAACTCTGGTTTTTTGAGTTCAACCGGGAAGCTTTTCCCAACCATTCTAACATGCATCATCACATTTCCCTCATTATCTAATATAGTGCAGGTTTTGTTTTCAAAGTGTAAGATGTAATTTCTTTCAAGCATTTGTCCTACACTAAGTAGATTTTGGTTGATTTCAGGAACAAATAACACATTGTAAATAATCTTTGTACTTGTCTGTTAGAGTAGATGCCCTAGAGCCAATCAATTATTGTAGAATTGACTCTTTGTAATAATGTTCATTAATCAATGAAAGGCATTTTATTCTATATCGCGTAAATCATTATTATTACAATATGTATTGATATATGTCCTTAGAATGGTAGAACCGTGACGAGGGTATCAAGTGTTTCAAATTTTAACAGTGAGAACCTTATGAGCACATATGGTGGCCATTCTAGAAATGTCTGTAGCCCTAGTATTATTCTGAAGTAAGGGCACAGATAATACGGTAAGTCTATCATAGTGTTGAACGACCCTGTCGAAAGGCAATGACTGATCTCACTTGTCAATGTTGTTTGGTGACAACCTGGTGCAACACATGGGTGCTTGCTATAGGCGGATATACCGCAGCAAGTTCACTAGACTGACCCACCACAGGATTCCATATAGATGGTAACCGCAGTGTCTATGGAACAAATCCTCTAATAGATGGTGGTGCATGTGATCCTTCGACTTGAGATCACCGTAGTGCCTTGTGCACCGATTGGTGCAGTTTGACACTAGCCTAACGCAGTTCTATTCAGAGCTATCAATACGGTGGTGATTGGCTTCATCAAAGAGTGTATCAAGACTATGGTGGATTGACAGAGGATTCATCACTCCTAGGTACGGGAGAAGTTATCTCATAGCGCAATTCAGTAAATGGGAATGACACTAAAACTGTGGCCACAGTGGGATTGAGTTATTGCTCTATCTAGTTTATAATACAGGTCATTGGTCCAGAAACTGAATACATAATATCGTGAGTAACCGAAGGTTGACACTATTTCTATGCCTTCGTCTCGTTGAGATAACGTATGATGAAAGGATCGAATTGTACAGTAACCATATCGTTGACAGGTAGCTACTTTGCTGAATCCGAATCTATCGGGTGGCCATGATGCCTTGCTAGGGGCCAATCTTAGTCTGTGCATTAGTGAGACGATTAATTGGTGTTAATCGCAATACTATACACTATCAGTATGATGAGGAGCCTATGGGTCACACACATAGAATATAATTTAAGACTCAAGAAGAAAGAAAGGCGTTTTCATCTTTTTAGGCGAAAGGGTATTTTGGTAATTTCACAGAGCAATTAAATTTGCTGAGGTCGTAGCCTTTATTTAATTTATTAGAAAAATTAAATAAGTGAAATTACGTTTAAATATGTGGTCACATATATTTATTTAAATCATCATTATTGTTAAATGTTAATATATATATATATATATATATATATATATATATATATATATATATATATATATATATATATATATATATATATATTAATTGAAGATAATGATGAATTAAAATAAAATATCTAATTAGGAGTGTTTGATAACATGGGGTGTTTGGGTTGGAGCCCAAGCCTATTCTATATGGGAGTAGGGCAACTTAAGTTTTAATATAAAAGAAAAAGTGTAGAGATTTTTCTTAAGGTTTTTCATTTCACTCATTTGATTAAAATATTGAAAACTTCCAGCCTCTTAAACACTTTCCCACGGCAGATTCATTTTTGCCCAAAATCAATTCATTTTGATTTTTTCTTCTTGATTCTTAAGGTTAAGGAGGATCTAGCAAATCCCTCTTTAGTTCTTTGTGATTGTCTTCATGTGGACTTCATTGGCTCGATCTTACACTTGGGTCGGTAGCAAAACGTTCAAAGACAAAGTTGGAGGAGCCTTCAAACGTGCATAAGGTTTCTAAACTCATGATTAATATTTCTACAGATTTTTATTTTAACATAAACTGTAAAATTGTACCTTTGATCTTGGCTCAATGGAACGATCCTTGTTATTATGATTTTGTTTTCCGCTGTGTATATGGACTGTTTCCTAACACTGTCATGGTCTACACAACCATATCTTCCCTGCCTTTAACTTTCACAAATTCACCATTTCCCACCTTTACACTTGACCGGTATGCTTGATCCAGCTTCACAAAATTCTCTAGATCAGGTGTCATGTGGTTTGTACATCCCCTATCAATCAGCCAAGTTCTAGCATTGAATTGAACAACATAGCAGGATGCCACAAATAGTTGCTCAGATTTTGAATTCTCATTGTATATCTTCAAGATCTGTATTGTTGTGACACAAATAGTTACTTTCAGATTTTGAATTACTGTTGCATATCTTGTGATACGTAGCTTGCATGTGCAGCTTGTTATTATTTATTTTTGCATACGTTTTCAATGTGGCCTAGCTGCTTGCATGCCCTACATTGAACATTTGGTCTGAACCAGCACTTGTACTCAGCATGGTTCTTCTTTTTGTAATGGGAACATGGTGCAAAACTCCTGAAACTTGCTGGTTTGTTCCACTGATTGTTTACTCTCTCCTTTCCTTTTTTCTCTCCTGTAAACTTCTTGTTTCCTCCTTGAGTTGGCTTGCTCTTCTGCTGGACAATCAATGTAGCTTCACCACTGTCCTCCTACTTCAGTTTTCTTCTTTGCACTTGAGCTTGAAGAGCATGGACAAGTTCGATTAAGGTGATTTGAGATAAGTCTTTGGAATCCTCCGAAGAAGAGATTTTTGATTCAAACCTTTCGGGTAAGCTTACTAACACCTTTTCAACAATTCTTTTATCACTTATCTCTTCTCCTAACAATCTTATCTTGTTAACCACATTCATTAATCTATCTACATACTCTTTAACCACTTCAGCCTCTTGCATTTTCAGTGTCTCAAACTCTCTCCTTAGGTTCAAGACTTGCATGTTTCTGGTTTGGGTGTTTCCTCCAAATTCTTCCTTAAGCTTGTCCCAAGCTTGCTTTGCTATCTCACAAGCCATTATCCTTGTGAAAACTTGATCGGTGACTGCAGCATGTAAATGGGACAGGGCTCTTGGAGCTTTTGCGGTCTTCTCTTCATGGAGTCTTATCTGGTTCAGGTTTGGGTTTGGTCCCAATTGTGGTGGTTGTTTCTCTTCCTCTACATACTGCCATAAACTCTAACCTCTCAAGTAAGCCTTCATCTTAACAGCCCACATATGGTACTGTTCCCCATTGAAGGTTGGAGGCAAGAGTGAGGCTGAACTTGTTGCCATGAAGCCTGTTTTCGGTGAGGTAAGGACTGACAAAGAGTGTGCAAAGCTGGAGGTTTTGCAGGCCCCTTAAGATCAGGGTATTGCTCTGATACCACTTGTTGGTTTTATGAGCATGAATGTGGTCTTACGGGAGAGAAAAAGATGATGAACAAGGGAGAGAAAAGAGTAGTCATATTTGCATTACTGTAAACTGAAAGTTACAGCAGAACTTTATACACACACAGACACTATTGCACCTAACCATTAAACATATTTTACTCCAAAATATCATCCTAACCATACGATTCTTAGCAACTCTGATTACATCACATTAATTTGATACAAAGTTGACAACCAAATACATGCTGAATTCACCAAAATACATCACTTCAGCATGCCTACAGATCAACTATGTGAACTGCTCCAGACCAGCTTCCAAATTTCAAACTTTTTCTTTTGCCGCCAGAACACAGCTCCAGTTTAATCCAAAATATTGCTTCAAGCAAAGTATCACTCCTTTGAACACAAGCGCCCAATCAAATACATATTTTAAAGACTGACAAAGAAGAATTACTTTCAACAATTCAAGAAATTAGAATAATGAAACCAAAAAATCAAATCGTCGATGCATTTGCTACTGTTTAATTTCAACACGGTGGCATATCGGGTGGTGGAGGCAACATTTTTCCTTTTGGGCCGTCACCATTTTTGATAATGAATGCCATCTCCATTCCCCATGAAAAATGACGCTCTAGATGGCAGTGCATGAACCACACTCCTGTAATAGGTAAAGGAGAGAACGAATTTTGTTAATAAAATAAAACTAGCAAAAATCCTAAGAAATAACAAAAATTTTATGCACATACCAGGGTTGATTGCCTTAAATCTTATGGCAGCCCAGCCATTCTTGGGGACAGCAATGGTGTTTTGAAGAGGAGGGTCAACAAGATTATATTTCAAAGGATCTTTTTCTTTGTCATAGTTCCCAAATCCCCAACCCACAACATAGAAACTGTACCCATGTAAATGCATGGGATGATCCGTCCCTGCAAGCAAATTTGTGCCTTGAAAAACAAGCTCCACCGTCGTATTGTACTCAAGAACCTTCACTTTAGTAGCTTGCTCGGGAGTCTCCAAGTACGAAGGAAAAGAATCAGCCGTGAAATCAAAAAATAGCGGCGGTTTGCTAGGGAATTTGTCACTGTAAACATCGCTAATGTTCAAATAATAAGCCTTTAAAATGTCAATGGAAGGCGACACAAAGCTTATGTTGTTAACGCTAGCCGAAAGCCTCGTTCCGTTAGGCCCCTCGCACGCATTACCCTCGATGCACGGCAATGTGTTGACAGAAACTGTGAAAAATAAATTGGTGCTCACGTTTAACGGGACATTAATGGGATGATTTTCATCGGCTAAGGATTTGAGCCTCCCTGTGAAATTAACTGAAGCACTTGTGTCATTGTAATAAGGGAGATATGGTAAAGGAGATGGTGATGATGGAGTGTATTTTCCATTGTATTGTAAAATGGCCGTGGTGGTTGTGTTATCGTATTCAACTCCATCGGCGCTCGAGTAAACTCTGGCGGCCATGTAATAATGGTCGAGTGGCTGGTTGGCTTCGAGCAAAACGTCAATGGTTTGGCCTGGTGAGATTGTGATATAGTCAACTTTTAACGGTTTTGTATAGCTGCCGTCTGTTCCCACAACTGTGAGTTGATGATTCTTGATGGCGAAGAACAGAATGTCACCAACTGCGGCATTGACTAGGCGGAGGAAGTAAGTTTTTCCATAGTTCACCATTAACTTGAACGTGTCTGTAATAAAACGATTAATTGGATTTGTAGTAAATATTTTGCCGACAATTAAATGAATTAATGGATGATTAGCCTACTGATTTGACAATTGGAAAGAAAATGACCAGCGCTTCAAAATTGTACGTAATTAATGATGTGACCAAGCAGTATTTACCTTAGCGAAAAGGATTCTCCAGGCTTATATTCTTTGAATAGACAGGTTTAATTTTAACTCATCTTTTATAAAAACAATAATACTATACTCAAATTATATATGATATTTGTACTATATTTACGATATCCTGTACTATATTTTATATTTACAAAGATGAATAAAACGATTAATAAGTTCATGAGTAAACATAACATTATCGTTAGAAAAATTAAGAATTCTGTCATTTCCTGATTAAACACGTGATTAGACTCATTAGTGTAATTTGAATCATACTTATGAATATACTTAATCTCATCGGAAGAGTAAACTCATTACGTTAAGTTCCTCCTTGTTTAGATTCATCATTCTTTACTAACTTAATAAAATTTTCTTTATACTGTTGAAATTCTCCCTAAAAAAAGTGTACTGTGAATTATACCTGATTTTGAACAAGGATATAGATCACCAGGCTGACCATTAATGGTGTAAGCATCAGAAATATTGGGATCAGTTCCTGACTGAAGAAATTCATTGTAAACCTCTACTATGTCTTGTTTCCACCACTCACCTACAATTTCATAATTTTTGTTCAAAATTATGTGACCAAATTACACTCATAATCTCCAAATTAATAGAAAGGAACGGTAGAAACTCGTGTTATATACATACCAAATACAATCGGCACATCAGCATGAGGCTTGGGAAAAGGATAGTTTTTGTTCTTTGGATAGACGACAATGGCTCCATGAACTGTCGCTCGCGACCAGTCGCTGTGTGCATGCCACCATACAGTTCCTTCTTCAGTGGAAAAAATAACCTTTTGGCTAAATTTTTGTCCTGGTCGAATAGGGCACTGTGTAATGAACTCGGGGCCATCTGACCACGGATATCCTGGCTGTTTCACTCCATGCCTGCAAAAGTTGATGGTTTATATATGTTAATAAAATTGTAATAATTGAGGATTTATGGACGATTAAATTGATATAATTAAGAATAAGAGAATAACTAATACCAATGAATTGTGATGTTATAGTGTGCCTTGTTATAAACGTCCACAATAATTGTCTCTCCCTTGTTGACATAGAGAGTTGGTCCAGGGAATTGCCCATTCACTGTCAAGATCGTTTTTGTGCTGCAAAGCTTTGTGTATTCGGTATCTTGAACCTGCAATTGATCGAACTCGGTTAGTTTTTATATATAGAATTAAGGTTCTATCAAAACTTCATCTAATTAACTGTATCATGTGTAAATAATGTACATATATGAAATTAAGTTATCATGAAGATATGACCATTAAGATGAAGTAATTAAATCTATACATGTAATACTTACAATAAAAGTGTAACGAACCACAGCTTGACGATAGAGGAAGCTACTAAATAATAGAAATTCTAAGATTTGGAAGACTGAAAGTTTCATGATCGACAACATTTTTCTCTTAATGTATATCTCAAACTGAATACAACTCCGATTTGGAGAATGAAGATAAGATGGAAACTGTTTCAATATTTATACAGGCATCAAGGGGTAACAGGACAAAATTAAGTTAGGCCAGAATATTTTACTTCTGATGACTTCTGGGTTTATAAATTTCAACTTTGTAACAAGCTCCTCGCCCAATAAAATTCAGCTATTCGTTACCAAAATCAAGAACAGGAGAAGACGTGGTTTATATGTAGCTGACCGCATTTATTAATTTCAAAACAAAAGAAATGTAAAAAAACAAAAATATGTATATTCCATTTTTCTTGAGAACATGCATATGAATTTCCTAATTGATAAGCTTTTCGAAATCTAAAATGAAGTTTCTGAGAAATTAATTCCATATGAATTTTCAGAAATTTTCCAAATTTTATCATCGATTTTATATACTTTTCAAACGAAGAAGATATGTAATTGCTGTCATCAGGTGTTCCTTGAAATTAGATATCAATTAAGAATCTATATTAAAAAAAAAAAAAAAAAAGTCAATGAATTTTTAAGCAGATAGTTATAAAATGGTCTCTATCAATGTGGACATGTCCGTGTTGAAAAATTTGTAAACCAAATTAAACATTCATAACGAAATTGGGCCTAGTAGTTGGTTTAGGACAACTAATTTAAAATTACCTAACGCCTAGAATTCAAACACACTGAAAATTGAAGTAGTGATTATCACAAAACAAATTCAATAATAGCAAATTCTTGGCATTTTCATCAACGACAGATATTAAGAGCTATATTTGAAACGGAAGAAAGTCTTATGCTAAAATTTTTACCATAATTAGTTTTTGATTCTCATTTGCTAAGACATTGTGTTTTGAGTAATATAGAAAGCTATCTTCTAGACGAAAATCAACATGGAAAACATTTTATTTTTTCAGTTTTCAGTGTGTTTGAGTTTTTGGCGTAATGATATGTTGACATACGGTTAAATATATTATTTTCTTCAAGGAAATTACTAGGCCCACTGGGTTAAAGCAAATTCCATTAATTTTTTTGTTTGTTTGTTTTCATGAACATAGATCTTAATTAAATATTAGGGCGAATTTGATTAATGTTCTAACTTTATGTAACACCTAACTGTGAGTTTATACCTTCTTTAATTCGTTTAAAAACTATGTAAAACCGACCATAAACTTTTGAATATTTTCCAAAAATTATTATAAAATTTATCATTCTCCAATACCAACATCTAAAGGTATATGTGTAGAGCAACGGTTAAAGTGTGAACGTTATAAATTTCGAAAATTTTATACCTGAAAACTTTTTTATCATAATTATTTTTGATGAAGATGTCGTGAATGGTAATTTTTATTTAACGTGCGAACAATTAATGTTATTGTCTAATCTTTGGCTTCATAAATCCATATTTCACATTCTAATATATATATTGTTGTGTGTGATTTTTCTGCCAAGCTCGGACTGTCGTGAGGATATAGTTCGACCCAGAACCAGTTCGACAATTATGTTTGATCGACCCAGCATAAGTTCGTTGAGTTGTAGCTCGACCCAGCATAAATTGGTTGAGTTGTAGCTCGACCCGGCAGAAGTTATTCGCGAAAAATCCGAGCAATCATTTAATCAATTCCTGGATTATCTCAAATCCCAGATATTGCGAAAAAGATTAGATCAACAACAAATTTTGCACAATCTTAGCGCCCAATCGCGAGAATATCAGAATTACATTTCAAATCAATTGTAATCTTTTTTTTTTTTTTTTTTTTTTGCTCTTTCCTTTCTACAAATCTTGTATTTAAATCCCCTCAAATTATGAAAAACAGGTTACAAAATTTTCACATAATTTACATTGTAAACTCTCACCGCAAATACAAAACAGTGGACATAGGCGTCAAAGTTTACCTCACCAAACCACTTTAAAAACTCTCATTGTCTTTTAATTTATTGCGTCTTTCATACCTTCATCGCTGATGATCTTTAATCACACTCACATCCATTCTGGTTTCGACAGGGTCAATCAAAATTCTTTGTTAGGTTCAGATTTCTATATCAACATTTTGGCATTAGAAGGAGGGCTCCATCAACATCTCAGGTATTCTAGCAAACAATCACAACAACCAACCCAATCTAAGCCCACAAGGTGTACACTAGGTCACAGACTAGCATCAAAAACCTTGAAAATGTGGACCACTAGGAAGTGCAACAAGATGTTGTTGGACGCCGACCGCCTATACCACCAACTCAACACGTCACAAACCACCAGGGGGCAGGGACTTCAAACCCTGAGAACAGCCAGCTGGTGGAGAAGATCAAAACAATGGTTGCATAGGCGGTGCAACAAAGTGTGGCTGAGCTAAGGAACCAACTGCCCAGAATCTCAACTAGCCATGCTTCACCAATGCCAACCCAACAGGTGTGAATTCTGCAGGTGGACGATCCGCTTCATCAACATAAGTGGGTGACCAACACCCTTGATATCTCAAATTGCACTTCGTTTAAGAGCACGAATCCTATAGGCAAACTAACCCCAAAAGGCAACCAGAGAAGCAACTGCTAAGGGAAAGTGAAAACAACAGACACCCCTAAGATGCTTAACGATATCCCCAACGTCAGCGTGCCAGTATTAACCCACGCCTAAGATAAGATCTATCCTTGTAGGCTCACAGGACCAGCCAAGTGTGTCAATCTGGCAATAACAGACATTCTTGTTATAACTGACGTCATGAGCAACGCACTGATGAGCATGATAACACTTATCAGCCTAGCCATCATGACTCGACCTCGCACATCAACGCGTACATTGGAGGGACTTCGCAAGCATCAGATTTGCGAACCCATTTGCTCGAAGTGAGGCTGAACAGAGCCAACCAGGGCAACCATAATGAAGACTTAGATCGCATGCAAAAAATGCTTGATGATTTGAGAGCTTACCTGAATGGCACCCTTCATAGAAAAAGTTCGCCAGCCTCGCTTCCATAAGGATTCAAGGTGCCAGCGAGCAAGTTTGATGGGAGAGGGGACCTTAGAGACCACCTTGATAATTTCAATGACTTGATAGAGCTACACCAGGTATATGACTTGGCTAAATGTCGATGTTTCGTGGTCAAATTGTTAGGGGAAGCCAAGAGGTGGTATAAGAGGCTCAAGGCGAACTCCATCCACTCTTGGCAACAATTCTCCTCGCTGTGCTTATAGCAATTTCAAGAAAGGAGGTGGTTCGCGATACCGCTCAGCTACCTGAGTAACATTCGTTAGGAGAGAGACGAAACACTAACCTCATACCTAATGAGGTTCTAAAACAAACAAGCAAAGGTTGCAAATGTGCCCGTGGAGTCCATTTGAACTTTGCTAATTACAAGGATCTGACCGAACACAAGGCTATGGAAAGAGCTCCAAAGTGAAAATCACGTAAGCTTTGCCTGATTCTATCAGATGGTTGTAAAATACCAGAGGATAGAAAGCTCGCTGGTAGCATTGTCTAAAAGCTTGGCGCAAGGAGCCTCAGACAGGTGACAAGATCACCCATTGGATAAGCGTAGGGACCAAGACCGCAACGATAGGGACCGCAACAGGTTCCAAAAAAGACAAAGAACAGATAACCACATAGACGTGCAACCTTTCCCGTAGTATGCAAAATACAACCCCTTCACTCAAGATATTGCCCACATATATGAAGTCTCTCGCGAGGCGAAGAGATTGCCCGCTCCAGAAAGAATGAGGCGGGCACTGGGCAGAAGAGATCAGTAAAAGTACTACCGGTACCACAAGGACGTCAGACACAACACAAATGAGTGTTGAGCTTTTAAGGATACCATTGAGGACTTAATAAGAAGTGGCCATCTAAAGGAATTCATTAAAGCAGCACCAACTCGCGAAAATACTGGCGAGCAAAATAACCAGGTCTAAAGCCAGGTTCAGAACCAGGTCCAGTAAGCTCCGCCGAACCCCAATGACGTCTTGGTTGGCAAGATTTACAGGGGGCTCGACATAGCAAGGAACTCAAAGGCGTGCTTGCAGGCAATATACTCGAAAGGCCAGAGCAGACTCGGTTCCTTAAATAATAAGTTAAGAACAGAAGCCGCTCAAGCAACCCATACAAGATAGCAAGGTAGTGGGATTCACAATCGAGGAATGCAAAGAATCCTCTCACCACAACTATAATGCGATCGTGATCGTGGCTAGAAGCGGCAACGCTCGAATGTTAAGGGTAATGGTCGATAATAGGAGTGCAGCGAACATCATTTTTCTAGGACCTTTCCAAGGAATGAGGTTCACAGAGAGAGACCTAGGGCATTCCCTTTGCCACTCTATAGGTTTACTAGGGACAGCCTGGTTCCCAAAGAAACGATCGACCTTCCCGTGACTCTAAGGGTAGAGCCCAAGATCAGGACGGTGATGGCCGAATTCCTAGCGGTAGACTACCTGACCGCATACAATATCATCCTCGAAAGACCGATCTTGGATGACTTAAGTGCTGTCACATCAATGCACTATCATGTAATGAGGTTCCGACTCCTAGGGGAGTTGCGACAATCAGAAGCTGCGGAAAGGAATCTTGGGAATGTTACGACCAGGCCATACATACAGTACAAAAATGGTCGCTCATGAGAATAATGGTCATAGCAGAATCCAAACCTAACCCCAAACCATTTGAGGATACTATAGATCCTCGTATCCATAGAGAAGAGTTGCGGTAGGGCCGACTGAAAAGCTACGAGAAATAATTGTTAGCGAGGAAGACGCTACTCGCATGCTAAAAATCGGTAACAGTTTGACCGGAGAAATGGCTAGAAATCTGGTAGGGTTCCTAAAGAAGAACCTCGATGTGTTCGTGTGGGTGCACACAAATATGGTTGGGATCAACCTCGAGGTAATGTGCCACAGGTTAAACCTCGACCCTTAAGCTTGGCCTATAAGGTAGAAAAGAAGGGCTATGGATGCAGAGCACTCTCAAGTGCTCAAGGATGAAGTTGACAAACTCCTAAAAATCAACTTTACTCGGACTGGCTCGCCAACCCAGTCCTGGTCAGGAATTCGAATGGCAAGTAGCGGACTTGCGTCGACTTCACAGATTTGAAAAATGCTTGTCCCAAAGACAGTTTTTTGCTACCACAGATCGACCAGCTAGTAGTGCGACAGTAGGAAACGCACTACTCAGCTTTATGGATGCGTACTTGGGATATAATCAAACCCTGATGAAGAACATACTTCTTTTATTATTGACCGTGGAATTTATTATTACAGGGTTATGTTATTTGGCCTCAAGAACGCTGGGGTGACCTATCAGCACTTGGAGAATAAGATGTTCACTGACCAAATTGGCCATACCATGAAGGTATACATCGACGACGTGCTCGTCAAATCAAAGGTCACCAAAAGCCACGTTGAGCACTTCGGGGAAATTTTTGACATCGCCAAAAAGTTTCGAATGAAGCTTAATTCTTTGAAATGTGCTTTCGGGGTGAGTTCGGGGAAATTTTTGGGCTTCTTCATAAACCAACAGGGTGTAGAAGTCAACCTAGAGAAGATTTAGGGTCAGCTCGACATGAAAAGCCGGACCAACATAAGACAAGTGCAAAGCTTGATAGGGCATGTGGCCACAATCAGCAAATTCATTCCCCAAGCCACGGATAGATGTTTGTCGTTCTTTGAGACCTTGAAGGGGAAGAAAGATTTCAAGTGAACAAAGGAGTGTGAAAGAGCCTTCCAGGAGCTAAAGAAACATCTAAGACAACCTCATTTGCTGCCAATGCCCATCCAGGGTGAGCCATTGCTGCTATGTTTATCAATATCAAAGTCTGCTATTAGCGCAGCGTTTGTACGTGAAGAGGATGGAGTACAATGGCCGGTATACTATGTAAGCAAGAGACTACTGGACGTGGAGACGAGGTACCTAGAGATGGAGAAGCTCGCCTTCGCCCTTATCACCGCTGCTAGAAAACTGCGACCCTATTTCCAAGCACACTCCATCCACGTGCTAACAAATTTCCCACTAAAGAAAATAATTCAGAAGTCCTAGACATCTAGTAGATTGATCTAGTGGGACCATGGAGATAAGTTAGCATGACATCAAGTACATCTCGATGATAGTGATCAAAGGTCAAGCCTTGGTGGATTTTATATCTAAATTCTCCTATTAGCTAGAAGCTAAATCAAGCCTACCGAGGGCAAATACCTTGGGAGAGATTGAGCAGTAGAAGTCGAAGTTCGACAACTTATGGCAATGGACTCTGTATGTAGATGGCTCATTGAATGAGAAATGAACAAGAGCATGGTTCTTGCTTAAAAGTCCAGATGGAAACCCAGTCAGAGCCGTAGTAAGATTCGGGTTCACCGCCTCCAACAAGGAGGCTGAGTATGAGCCATTACTCGCAAGGATCCACCTCACCAAAGAAATTGGTGCAAAGTCCATTAAGATTTATAGTGACTCATAACTCGTGGTCCATCAAATTATCGTGGAACACCAGGCGAGGGAAGACAGGGTGGCGTCCTACCTCTAGCTAGCAGAGGTCGAGCTCAAGCAATTTAGATCCGTCACAATCCTTCAACTCCCAAGGGAGAAAAACTTGCAAGTAGATGCATTAGCCCGCTTAGCTTCTACAATGAATCAGGAAAAAGCCAATTCCATCCCAGTTAAGTTCCTCTTGGGACTAAGCATCTCCACTCCACAAGGTCTAGTTTTAACTACGAGTCAGAGATACATTCGGATGGACGCAATCAGTACCTACCTAAAGGATGGTACACTACCAGAGGAGAGAACCAAAGCCAGAACACTCAGCACCAAGGCAGCTCAGTATATGTTCATCAATGATAAACTGCACAAGCGTGGATTCAATGTACCATTGTTGTGACGTATTGACCATGAGGATGAAGGTTATGTTCTGAGGGAGATCCATGAGGGAATTTGTGGAAATCACGTAAAAGGAAAATCTCTAGCATACAAAGTACTTCGCCAAGGATATTACTGGCCAACAGTTTTCGACGATGCAGTGGACTATGTTCGCAAATGTGATAGATGCTAGATATTTGCAGATATTCCACGAGCCCCACTGCAAGAATTGACCACTTTGACAAGCCCTTGGCCATTTGTAATCTAGGGCATCGACCTTATCGGCCCCTTACCTCAAGGAAAATGGGGCGTTAAGTTCACAGTAGTTGCCATGGACCAAGTAGGCAAAGGTCGAGCCCCTGGCAACAATAACGTCGAACAAGCTGAAGGACTTCATCTATAAAAACATTATTTGTCATTTTGGGATTCCCCACACAATAATAACATACAACGGAAAATAATTCGATAGTGAAGACTTTAGGACCTTCCGCGAGTAACTCGACATCAAGAAGAGTTTCACTGCTATTTATCAGCCTCAAGCCAATAGACAAGTGGAGGCTGTTAACAAGGTCATCAAGCACACTATTAAGAAAAAGCTCGACACCCTGAATGGGAGGTGGGCTGATGAATTGCCTGAAGCTTTGTGGTCCTATAAGACGACAGGCAAGAGTTCGACAGTTAAAACCCCTTTCTCTATATTATACAGGTGAGAAGCAATGGTCCCGATTGAAGTGGGGATCAACTCATTCCGAATAGCAGTTTTTGACGAGAAAAGAAATGAAGATCTTCTCCGCCTGAGGCTGGACCTAATTAAAGAACACCGGGACAAGTCCCAGCTAAGGCTCATGTCATATCAGCAACGAGCCAAACAATACTTCAATACCAAAGTCAAAAATAAAGACTTTGAAGTGGGCGATCTGGTTCTTAGGAAGGTCATCCAGAGTACCCAAAACCCAAATGTTAAAGCACTTGGATCCAAATGAGAAGGTCCTTTCAAGATCTTGGAGAAGCTCACATAGGAACTTTCCACCTGGAATGTCTCAACGACGAAGCAATAATACGAGCTTGGAACACCGAGCACTTGCAAAGTTAATGTCTTTAATCCATTAGCGTTTATTTACCGACCTGTAAATCGCGACCTCAACAATGATATTTCAAAAGAGAACCCGGAGTCAAGAGTCCTAGAAAGGCAGCTTATCTCAGAAAAGCCATGCCAAAATCTAACTCTTTAAGAATGAAATATCCTAAATCGATGAAGTTAAACTTGAAAAAATTCAAGGAAAAAACATGTCAAAGGAAATCAGCCCTAAGCCGGCAACCAAAACTCGAAAAGGATGATAAGCCTAAAAATTAAAGTTACTTATCGCATAAGATTTCCTCGTATAAATCAGGATGGAAAATCCTAAATTGACAAAGTTAAACTTGAAAAAATTCAAGTAAAAAACATGTCAAAGGAAATCGGCCCTAAGCCGACGAACAAAACTCGAAAAGGATGATAAGTTCGAAAATCAAAGTTACTCATCGCATAAGATTTCCTTGCATAAATCAAGATGGAAAATCCTAAATCAACGAAGTTAAACTTAAAAAATTCAAGGAAAAACACATCGAAGGAAATTGGCCAACGACCAAAAACTTGAAAAGAATGATAAGTTCGAAATCGAAGTTAATTGACGCATAAGATTTCCTCGCATAAATCCAAAAAAGCTCCTCAAGAAGTGAGCTACTCATGACTTATGGCAAATTTGATTTTATGTTACAAGTCCAACTAGGATAAACGAAATGACTGCGCAGAAATATAATAGCCATTGCTCGAAAAGGAAATGATAAAAAATTTTCTTATATTAATTAAGTTCAATTACATTGTTTCAACAAAAAAAAAAAAAAAAGTAAACAATCTCTCGGGTCACTGGAGGAGTAGGGGGGTCATCCTCGACTAATCCAGGGAGTTTGCCATCAAGGGGAAGAGACAGTTCCTCGACAGTAGGGAGGGCAGTAGTGTCTCCAAGGTTGGGAGCCTTGCTTAGGGGAAGTGCGGTCAGGGGAACCAGATCATCAGCTTCCAACTTGAGCCTGATCTCCTCTTTACTTTCCTGGCCCTTGCCATCATCCTCAGAGTCATCCTAGTACACGTAGGCCATTCCTGGGCTTTGACCTTCATCGTCTCGACTTCCTTTTGATAATCTTACAAAAGGAAAGAAAAGTCAATCGAGGGGCGAGCCTTCCACAGCTTCTACATAAGGAAGACCAAGTAATGATGGCCTCGTTCAAGTCTTCAATTTGAAACCTAAGTTGCTCGACCTCAGTTTTGGCCTCTTGTCAACCTACCACCTCTTAGGCAAGGTCAAGTGAGGATTGCTTAAACTTGGCCTCCCAACTTGTGGTAGTCTTTTGAGCCGAGGAAAGCTCAAAATTTAGCATGTTGTTGGCACCCCGCTGTTATGCCAAATTCTTCTCGGCTTCTACTACCTTAGCTTCAGCGTTTGCTTGAGCAGTCTCACTCATGTTAAGCTTGTCAATGAACTCTCTTTCCTTGACCCCAAAGGTCGCCACTTCCTCCTTGAGCCATTCGAGCTTAGCCTGCTTAGCCTCTTTCTCTTTCTTTGCAACCTCAACCCTAGCTAGAACATCCTCTTTCACTATCTGTGCCAGTATCCACCCCTTGTGAATGCCCTCTAAAGTGGCATTGCACTCCTCATATAGAAGCTTGCTCGCCATGGCAATCTAAAAAGATAGGATGAGAAGTCAGCAAAAGGCAAAGATAGCATGCAAATAAAATAGGGGCGAACTACTAGTAGCTTCGCCATATAGCTGCATGTTAAAGCCAACATTTGGGAGGGAGGCAAGTCCCAGACGGTTGTAAAGATTTGTAGGGTGACGCAATCCCTGGCCACTACAGCCCTGACAAAGATATGGTTTGGAAGTTGGTTGATCAATGCGTTGACCACAACTTTAGCCGTTTCATCTACTTTTTTACTCTTCAGCTGGGACGAGCCAGGTTTACTCCCCCCAACAGTGCCTGCCTCACCCATAGGAGCGGACTTCTTCTTGGCCAAGTCCTTTGTTGCTATTTTCTAAAGGTCGCCAACCTGTATGGTAACCTTTTTGCCCTAACCAATCTGCTACTTGACCGCTTTTGTTTACTAAGGCCCCCTTGAGGCCTGGTTGCTTTCTTCTTTCCTGAGCCATTGTGCTACTCGGATGCTTTTTGTTTCCTCGAGCTCCTAGTTAGCTTGAGCATTTCCTTCACTGGCCCTTTTTGGGGCTCAGGAATGCTCTTCCTGCCAACTAACTTAAAGGCAGTCACAGGCCTCTTCGCGCTTGGGCCTTCCCCAAGCTCGCCACTAGCGTGCTTCGTGCCAACGGTGTCCATGAGTATCTTCATCACCAAAGCAGTTGGTGCTTTCTTAGTAGCCATCGGGGCTGCGATTTTCTCCTTGAGGCCATTGGTTTTCTCGGCCTACATCTCTACAAGAAAAGAAACAAATGAATGAGTGACCTATTTGCGTGGGAAAGTAAACGCGAGCAAGTGACAACTTAAACCTTTCTCCAAAATTTTAAGGAATTTTGCCTCGTCCCGACAAAAACCGAATGCTTTCAGGTGAGGAAGTTTGAAAAGCTCGTTGAAATTATACTGATCATCGAGAAGGTCACTAAAATGCTACAACCTCTACAAGCTCGTGGTTGGAAGATAGTTTTGCTCAACGTTAACTGCAAAACAAAACAACTCAGTTAGCTAGAATACAATGCTTGAAAGCAACCCTTGCGCACAGAGGGAATCAATGTCTTACTCGCGTCCGAAGTGAAAGCATCGGTCTCCCAGGTTTCGTAGAAGGAATATGAGAATCCTAGTGCAGGACCTTTTTCGAGACGTCGACTAGCTCGTTGAAATGTACCTTTCTCACCTTGGAAAGGTAGTATGCCTGGTCTTGTCTTTTCTTTATTCTATACAAATGGACAAGCTCTTCGACAAAAGGCTCGCTCAACTCTGCGATCATGCACGTGATGTATAGACCAATGAGAATGACATATGAATTTGCAGATAGCTAGAGAGCAATGATGTCAAACCACTTCAGCACGTTATCGATAAAATAATGAGGGGGAATGGATACTCTGCACCTCAAGAGGGTCTCAGAGATCGCCACCCTTCTGAATGGAGGGTTGATAATCCTAGGATTATATTGTTTTATCTATGCTTTTTGGCTGGATTTTGGATACTTCTTCTTAAGTTTGTGCCTGAATTGCTACTTAATTTCATATATTTTACGTTTCAGGCCAAACGTGCAGTAAGAGCATGCAAAACTGCGGAATTGAGTTTCTAGACCTAGAATCAAGCGAATTTCAAGATTCGGGAAAGTTCTGATGTGGATTTGAAACACTATGAAGCTTGTTCCTATTGGAGATCACTAAAGATTGAAGATTCAAGCAAGGAAGCAAGAGGAGGGCAGTTTCATAATTTTAGAATAGTTTAGAAAAGTTCGCCGTGGCAAAAACTGCAATTTTCAGTTTATTAAAACTGTGCATTTTAATATTATGGGAATAGTCTTAGGGTTTAGGGGTCTACTATTTAATGGAGACTTAGTTATTTTGTAAGGGTTTCAATATTGTTTGGAGAAAAAAGGAGAGAAATTGAAGATTGGAAGCCTTTGGGTTCATCAATTAGGGAAGAATTTACTTTCTTTTCGTTATTCCATCATGTTGAACTTTGTGTTTACAGCTTTTATTTTGATTTGCTTTATTTTAGGATGAACTAACTCACTTTTGGGTTAGGGTTTTGATGTAATTGGGATTTTAATATCTAATCAATAAATTGATGTTGCTTTCATATTCTATAGCTTGGATTGTGTATTTACTCTTGTTTTAATTGAAAT
>CM047906.1:17710559-17778059 GCA_026229545.1 Pistacia atlantica | reverse complement strand
CAAGTTTCAAAGAAGCATATATAGAATATGACATGACATTTATAGAAGCTCCTAAATCTATCATGGCCTTCTCAAACATAGTGTTACCTATCGAACAAGGGATAGTAAACATACATGGATCTTTGCACTTCGCCGGAAGTTTTCTCTGAATCACTGCATAAACATTCTCTCCCACTCTCACCTTTTCACAGCCCTTAAGTTTATGTTTCCTCTTAATTGTACACAATTCTTTCAAGAATTTAGGATAACGAGGTACTTGTTTAATAGCATCTAAAAGTGGAATATTTACCTCGCATCTACGAAAAGTCTCATATATATCTCTGTTTTGCTCATCTTTTCTAGATTCTACCAAAGCTTGAGGAAAAGGAGGTACTAGTTTATAATCAGACAGAGGTGGAAACTTATTCTTAGGAACACCATCGTCATTGGGAACATTCCTGTCTACAACAACATTTTTCTCCTTTTCTTCTTCGACGATGCAGGGGCTACCTTTGTTGGAATCTCCACCTCTTTACCACTTCTCAAAACGATCGCACTTACATTTTCTCTTGGATTTACCACTGTTTGAGAGGGTAATCTCCCCGAACTTTGCACCTCCAGCTTACTTATTGCGGTTGCCATCTGTCCCATTTGATTCTCCAAACTTTGAACACTGGCCCTCATCTCATGTTGAAATTGCATAGTAGTAGTGGCAAGAGACTTAACAATATTTTCTAAAGACATACCAGAATTATAAGTTTGGCCCGGTTGTTGTCTAGAGGGGTATGGCTGCTTATACTACTAGTAACTTGGGCGGTTTTGAGTCACAGGCTGATTCACTTGTGGATTCCCATAGCCAGGATTGGGGTGATCCCTCCATCCCGAGTTATATGTGCTCGAATAGGGATCATACTTCCTTTGTGGTTGTCTAGGAAAACCACCTGCTGCACTTACTTGCTCAATGGGCTTCTCTTGAAGAGTTGGGCACATATCAGTTGGATGCCCTACTACCGAATAAATCCCGCAAGCCTTCACTATTTGCATGTTACCTACAGCCATTTGACGAACAAGAGAAGTTAGACTCGCAATTTGTTGTTCAAGGGAAGAAATATTTACCTCATTATCACGCCTAGAATGAAGGTCAAGCCTAATGCCAAATTGTTAAGAATTGGCTGCCATATTTGCAATCAAGTTCCTCGCGGCCTCAGGAGTTTTATCCACCAAAGCTCCTCCAATAGCAGCATCAATCATGCTCCTATCAGTGTATAGAAGGCCCTCATAGAAGTACTGGATAAGTAGCTGCTCACTAATCTGATGATGGGGACAGCTTACACATAATTTCTTAAAACGTTCCCAGTATTCATGTAGGGACTCTCTGTTGTGTTGCCTTATACTACAAATTTCTTTTTGAATGTTTGCCGCCCTTGAAGCTGGGAAATATTTCTCCAAAAACAACCTCTTCATCTCGTTCCATGTGGTAATACTCCTAGAGGGTAGATAATAGAGCCAATCCTCAGTTGCATCCTTCAAAGAAAACGGGAAGGCTCTTAATTTAATTTGCTCTTCAGTCACCCCCGTAGGTTTTATACTCATGCAAACCACATGAAGCTCCTTTAAATGCTTGTGAGGATCTTCACCTGTAAGACCATGAAAAGTGGGCAAGAGATGTATTAGTCCATATTTTAATTCAAAAGTAGTAGCAGCATCTAAAACAGGAAATGTTATGCAGAAAGGTGCTTGATTCAAATCAGGGGCAGCAAGCTCTTTCAAAGTTCGATTTCCAGCCATGACGTCCTCCTCTTCTAAATCAGAGTTGCTAGCAAATTGGGAATCAAAAACCAAATTGCTTTCCTCAGAATTTCTCCGAGCTTCCTTCCTTAACCTGCGCAAAGTGCTCTCTATTTCCGGGTCGAATGTTAAATCGCCAAGATGAGAGGACCAGGTCATAAAACACAAAAGTTCATAAAAGAAATAAATGACAAATAATGAAAAACCAACTAGAAAATAAATTAAAATAAAATAAAATAAAATTAATTTTGTTTTTCTTTTTAATGACAGAAACACAAAAATGCCAAGAACCCTATCAAAACATTGTTTTCTGGCCTCAAAAGGGTGGGGCTAGAACATTTCTAGTCTTGCTCAGAATTTTGTTTTCTTCGAAACGGGTACTCGCAACACTCCTAATTCAACCAAAATTTTTCTTATGAATAGTACTACTGTTCATCCGGAACAGTACTACTGTTCACAGTTTTTTTTCTGCAAAAAAAAAAAAAAAAAATAACAACAAGAACAAAATAAGGATCACAACAACTGAATAGAAAATCAACTAGAATTACTTCCCGGCAATGGCACTGGCGTGCTGTCGTAGGCACCCTAATTAAAACCTTCCGAACCTAACTACTAAACTGTAAATAGGGTAAGTAAGGGTCGATCCCACGAAGAGTGTCTAGCCGAATTTTCTTTGATGTGAAAAAGGCTGGGGGGTTTGTGTAAAAATAGAAAACAATCTCAGCAAAAACAAAAACAATTTAATTCGAATTCAATCAAAATGACGAGCTTGGTCTCTGTCAACATCCACCATCGGAATCTTACAACTGATCATTGATGCAAAGATAATCAATTCACACATTGAATATTCACCGTTGGAACTAATTTCCTATCTCTCCTTAATTGTAATTAATCAGGAAACAAGCGATCCTAATTAATCTTACCCCTAAACAACCCTAGACAAGCGCTCAAGATTTAATCTAGTGGCAACCTTAAGAATTAGAGAGATCGATGAAGCTAAACAACACAAACACAAGCGGTTGTATTTAATTTAGTTGAATGTTCTTCGTAAGGTTACTAATTCCTGACGCAGCAAATTACTAACCCTAATTGCTTCACAAGTTGGAGGGATCAAACAATTACAGATTTGATACCAAACTTAGCAGTAGATTTCAACAAATAATACACTAGTAGGCCTCCTAGTAATTAAATGCATCAATCATGAAAATATGCACAGAATAACATTCAATACTCAAACATGAATTTAACACTAAAAACAGAAAGATCTCACAGTTTATTTGATTCCAAGGTTTCCGTTTCCTTCGACCAAGTTACAAAAGTTCTAGCCGCTCATGGCCATAACAAAAACTCAAGTGAAAGAAAATTCTAGAGCGGAAAAAAGAGAGAGGCGTGGTCCCCTCAAACCTAATCTGATCTCCCTTTTAAAATCCAATTCAAGTGTTTGAATTCAACTCAATCTCCTAAAATATTCTAATATCCTAAAATCAATTATCCTAATCTGATTCTAATTAATTGAAAATACAATAAAGTCTTAAAAATAAAAATAGGAAAGTGATGTGTCCAGCTGTAACTCGTGTGCCACATGTCTTCAAATCTTCCAATAATAAACTGCCTCTTGGACTTGCATTACAAGGCAGAATGTTCCAGAACATCGGCAGTGCAGATGCGTCAACTTCAAGCCCAATTACAACCTTGATGCAGCAAGTATCTCTCCAAACTCAAAACATAAAAGTTGTAGATATATTTCTTAGCGTTCTACAGAATTTTGAATCATCTCAATCGGAGCTCATATGAGAGCGTTATGCCCAAAATACGAAACAATGTCAAAACTGTCCGAATTCACTTAATTAGTTCCGTTTTGCAATTAACGCTCCCATTTGCTTCCTAAGTCAAAATAGAATAAAAATCAGTATATTTTAGGCAGCAAATAGGTATAAAATACTAGGCATTAAGGGGGGGTAAATATGACATTTTGCATTCTCATCAGGCGCCAAAATCTGGTGTGCTGTCGTAGGCACCCAAAATTAAAACCCTAAAAAAAAACACGTAGTAGTGTGAGTAGGGATCGTTCCCACGAAGAGTGTCTAGCCGAGTTTAATGTTACGTGAACCAGTATGGGGGGAGGGGGTTTGAGTAAAACAGAAATAATTTCAGGAAAAACAATTCAAATTAAACTATCGAAATTAATCAAATAACGAAACTTGGTCTAGGTCAACATCCACCGTCGGAATCGTACAACTGATCATCGATACAAAAATAAATCAATTCATACCCTGAATATTCACCGTTTGAACTATTTTCATATCTCTCCTTAGTTGTAATTAATTAAGAAACAAGCAATCTAATTAACCTTACTACTAAACAACCTTAGACAAGCGCTAAAGATTTAATCTAGTGGCAGCCTTAAGACCTAGAGAGATCGATGAAGCTAAACAACAAAAACTCAAGCGGTTGCATTTAATTTAGTCAAATGTTCTTCTTAAGACTTAATAATTCCTGACGTAGCAAATTCTTAAACCCTAATTACTTCACAAGTTAGAGGGATCAAACAATTACAGATTTGGTATATAATTAGCGGTAGATTGCAATAGTTAATAAACTAGTAGGCCTCCTAGTAATTAAACGCAACAATCATGAAAATAAGCACAAAATAACATTCGATACTCAAACATAAATTGAGCACTTAAAGAAAAAAAAACCAGATCGATCTCACAGTTGATTGATTCCGAGGTCTTGTTTCCTTCGAGCAAGTTATAAAAATTAGCCACTCATGGCCATCATGAAAATTCAAAGGAAAAAACGAAAATCCACCAGAGAGAGAAGAGAGAGCCGTCTGTGATATATCCCAATCTGATCTCCCTTTGAAAATATCTAATTCGAACTCTAATTCTACTAAATCTAAATCTCCTAAAAATATTCTAAAATCCCAAAATAACCTTTATCCTAATCTGAGTAATTGAAAATAAAATAAAGTCTTAATACAAAATAGGAAAGTGTGTTTCCAGCTGTAATTTCCGTGCAATTGGTCTTCAAAACTTCTTGTAATAATCTGCCTATTTGAATTGCATGACAAGGCAAAATGTTCCAGAACATTGGTAGTGCAGATGCGTCAACTTCAAGCCTGATTATAACCTTGATTCAGTGAGTATCTCTCCAAACACAAAACATTAAAGTTGTAGATATATTTCTTATAGTTCCACAGAATTTTGAATCATCTCAATCGGAGCTCGGATGAGAGAGTTATGCCCAGATTACGAAACAATGTCGAAACTGTCCGAATTCACTTAATTAGTTCCGTTTTGCAATTAACGCCTCCATTTGCATCCTAAATCAAAATAGAATAATAATGAGTATATTTAGGCAGCAAATAAGTATAAAAGACTAGACATTAAGGGGGTTAAATATGACATTTTGAATTCTCATCATTCATGCAAGAGACCACATGTTTCATGAGTAAGACGAGGGCAAATTTCAAAAACCAAGGGGCGTCCATTCGAAACTTGGAGGTACAGATGGGGCAAATAGCCGAAAAGCTGAATGAGCGACCATAGGGTTCCCTACCAAGTAACGTAGTGACAAATCCACAAGAACAAGCAAATGCAATACTTTTACAATGTGCAACAGTTTTGGAAGGGGTTGAACAAAAAGGGAAGGATGAGAACACACCAACTAAAGCAAAGGAAGAAGTCATGGTTGAAGAGAAGCCAACGAGTCCCAAGGAAGAAGAACCGACGAGGGAAGAGAAGCCGAGGCAAAAGAAAGAAAAATTGCCATTTCTTGAGATACCACCGAAGTTGGCACATTATACTCCTCTTGTTCTTTTTTCCTTAGAGACTTAGAAAGAAAAATCAGGATAAGCAGTTCACAAAATTCATCGAGGTATTTAAAAAAATGCATATTAACATTCCGTTTGTAGATGCCTTGCAGCAACCGAGCTACGCAAAATTCCTCAAGGAAATTATGTCAAACAAAAGGAAGTTGGAAGAGGAGGAAACAGTGATGCTTACAGAGGAGTGCAGTGCCATTATACAGAAGAAGCTACCACCAAAACTCAAGGATCCAAGGAGTTTCACTATCCCTTGTGTTATAGGAGATATTACATTTGATGGAGTTTTGTGTGATCTAGGTGCAAGCATTAATCTAATGCCTTTTTCTGTTTTCAGGAGACTAGGGATTGGTGAAATGAAGCCAACAACCATATCTTTGCAGCTTGCAAATAGATCCATCAAGCATCCGAGGGGCATAGTTGAAGATGTACTGGTTAAGGTGGACAAAGTCATCTTTCCTACAGACTTTGTTGTGTTAGATATGAAAGAGGACAAGGAAATGCCTCTCATCTTGGGGCGACCATTTCTTACCACCGGAAGAGCCTTAATTGATGTACAAGAAGGGAAATTTCTTTTAAGGATCCAAGATGAAATGGTGACATTTAATGTCTTTGAGGCCATGAAATTTCCATCAGAGTCAGATTCATGCTTTAGTGTAGACTTGGTGGATAGACTTGTAACATATGCTATAGAAGAAAACACCCCTCAACTACCTTTAGAAGCTTGCATTGCCCAATAAAAAACAACAGAGATAGATGAGTTGGCGCAGAATGAGTGTGCTAGGCTTTTGGAAGCACTTCAACCGATAAACGCAAGCCAAGATCCAAAATTTGAAGATTTTAACATAGAAAATGAGAAAGAAAAGGCAAGAAGGAAAAACCTCAAAAACTTGAACTAAAGCCTTTACCTTCTCACCTCAAATATGTATATCTTGGTGAATCAGAAGCCTTTCCAGTTATCATCAATGCAAAGCTAAGTAAATTGGAGGAAGAGAGGTTGATTCGGGTGTTCAGAGAGCATAAATCAGCAATTGGATGGACCATATCAGACATTAAGGGCATCTCTCCATCTTTTTGTATGCATAAGATACTCATGCAAGATGATGTTAAGCCTAGGGTGTAGCCATAACGGAGATTGAATCCTTCTATGAAGAAAGTGGTGAGAAAGGAAGTGGTGAAACTTTTAGATGCAAGCATCATATACCCTATTTCAGATAGTCCATGGGTGAGTCCAATGCAAATGGTTCCAAAGAAAATAGGTATCACAGTAATAAAGAATGACAGCAATGAATTGATACCAACTAGGACAGTCACGGATTAGAGGGTGTACATTGACTATAGAAAACTTAATGAAGCAACAAGGAATGATCATTTCCCACTTCCTTTCATCGATCAAATGTTGGAAAGCCTGGCGTGGCATGCTTATTATTGCTTTCTAGATGGCTTTTCAAGTTATAATTAGATTGCCATTGCTCCTGAAGATCAAGAGAATATGACATTCACTTGTCCTTATGGTACCTTTGCTTACAGAAGGATGCCTTTTGGGTTGTTCAATGCACCGGCCACATTCCAGCGATGCATGATGTCAATTTTCGATGACATGATGGAGCGGTTCATAGAAGTCTTCATGGATGACTTCTCTGTTTTCGGTTCTTCTTTTGATAATTGCCTGTCTAACATTTCATTTGTTTTGCAGCGATGTCAAGATACAAATTTGGTGCTCAATTGGGAGAAATGTCGCTTCATGGTTCAAGAAGGAATAGTACTCGATCACCAAATTTCAAAGGATGGCATTGAAATGGATCGAGCCAAAATGGAAGTGATTGAGAAGCTGCCAGAACCTGTAAACATTAAGGCAGTTCAGAGTTTCCTAGGGCATGCGAGGTTCTATAGACGATTTATAAAGGATTTCTCCAAACTTTCTAAACCCCTTTGCAATTTGTTGATTAAGGATGCCTCTTTTGATTTTGATGATGAATGCATGCATGCTTTTCAAACTCTTAAGAATTTATTAGTGTCTGCACCCATTATTGCAGTTCCCAGTTGGGAACTACCTTTTGAATTGATGTGTGATGCTAGTGATTTTGCATTTGGAGTAGTTTTAGGACAAAGGAAGAACACAGTTTTGCATGTAATTCTGTATGCTAGCAAGACACTAACAGATGCACAGTTGAATTACTCCATTACTGAAAAAGAGCTGTTAGCCATTGTTTTTGCATTTGACAAATTTCGCTCTTATTTGCTAAGTGCTAAGGTGATAGTCTACATGGACCACTCAACGCTCAAGCATTTGTTGGAAAAGCAAGAGGCAAAACGAAGGCTAATAAGATGGATCCTACTACTGCAAGAGTTTGAATTGGAGATCCAAGACAAAAAGGGGTCAGAAAATGTGGTGGCAGATCATCTATCAAGGATTAAAAAACCAAACCAGGGAAGTGAAGAGGAAACTCAAATCAAGGAGACATTCTCAGATGAGAAACCGATGAAAGTTGAAGAAGCACTTTTGTATACAGATATAACAAATTACTTATCATCGAGAGTGCTCCCAAATGGCATGACTTTCCAGTAGAAGAGGAATTTTTTCTCTGACTTGAAGTTCTATTTATGGGAAGAACCATTTATGTATAAACACTGTGCAGATTAGATGATACGTAGGTGTGTCTCGGAAGAGGAGATGAAGAGTATTTTAAGGCATTGCCATGAGAAGGAAGTTGGTGGTCACTTTGAAGGGACTAGAATAGTAGCCAAGGTCCTTCAATCTGGATTTTATTGGCCAACTCTATTCAAGGATGCTTTTCGGGTAGTTCAGGAATGTGACCAATGTCAATGGAGTGGAAATATTTCAAGGAAAGGTGAGATGTTGTTGAATAACATTCTAGTTGTTGAACTTTTTGATGTTGGGGGATTGACTTCATAGGCCCTTTCCCGAATTCATATGGAAATGTGTACATCTTCGTGGTTGTTTACTATGTGTCAAAATGGGTGGAAGCAGTTTCATTACCATCCAATGATGCCAAAGTGGTGGTTAACTTTGTGCGGAAGAACATTTTCTCAAGATTTGGAGTACCATGGGAAATCATCAGTGATGGGGGATCTCATTTTTGCAATAGGCAATTTGATGCTCTCCTTAGAAAATACGGAGCGAAATATAGAGTGGCTACACCATACCATCCTCAGACCAGTGGCCAAGTGGAACTCTCAAACAGAGAGCTAAAAAAGAATTTTATAGAAGACAGTTAACGTGTCCAAGAAGGACCGGTCACGGAAGTTAGATGATGCATTATAGGCATGTTGCACTGCATTCAAGACTCCAATTGGTATGTCTCCATTCCGATTGGTTTATAGGAAGGCATGTCACTTGCCGATGGAACTTGAGCATAACGCATATTGGGCAGTCAAGCAGCTACACATGGATTTACAAGCTGCTAGGAGGAAAGGATGCTGAAATTGAATGAACTTGACGAGTTTCATCATGAAGCTTATGAGAATGCCCTTATTTACAAAGAAAAGACCAAGATGTGGCATGACAAGCATATCACGAAGAAAAACTTTGAAGTTCTTCATAGTTATAGAATTCTACCTATACGGGGCTGTGGGGATTTCACATGAAGAAAAGGGGACATTTAAGGTTAATGGGCAGCGATTGAAGCCATACATTCATGGGGCGTTGAGTTACAAGTCACTACTCGTCAAACTCGACATTATGGAATGAGGACTTGAGAAAGTAGAGCTTCCGACTATAAACAAGCGCTTCTTGGGAGGCAACCCATGCATTCTCATTTTTTTTAGTTGTTTTAAATTTGTTTTTGTGTTTTCTGACTTAGGAAATAGTTTAATTTTGTTTGTCTTTTGGTGTTTTAGGTGAATGATCAAAATGTGGCAAGAATTTGAATTTTCCAGACTTCGTCGCAGCAAAGGAATAACTTCGCCGCAACATTGGATACACTGCCAAATGAGTGCTCATGGAATTCAAGATTTCGCCGCAGCATCGTACACACAGCCAAAGTTGGACTTAAAGAAATTCCAGATTTCTCTGAGGCGAAGTTTATTCTTCGTCGTGGCTTGTACACACTACCAGACTTTGCCACAATGATAAAATTTATTCGCCGCGGCGTTGAACATATCATGCAAATGATTCAAGAATTTTGCCGTGGCGAAAACTACTTTCTACATAAACGCGTGCTGACTCTTCATTTTTTGCGAGAGCTCCCAAAAATTTCCAAGAACCAAACACTTCCACCTTTAATCCAGATTGTTTCCAACCAAGATTACCTTTGCTACTCCGCCACCGTTCCTTAACCCTCATAAACACTAAATCATCTCAAATTTTCAAGGATTGTGCAAGAATTCGTGGAAACCGTAGGTTTACTAAAAATTGGGGATCCTTCAATTTGGGCAGAAATTAGCGAAATCAAGGGTGAATCCGAGGTGGGCAAGGTACGAATTGGTATATCTAGTGTTGATTTTAATCAAATTTCAATTATACTTGCTCTATGAATTGATTGAAGTGCTTCAGCTTGATTTTGGTACGAATTGTGAGGTGATTTTGGGTTGAAATTTGTGGAGTTTGAGTTGTGCGTGTTAAGGAAGTGTGGGTGTGTAATTTCGAAGTTGGTTGATTTCGTTTGGAAGATTGGTGATTTTAGGGTGTAAGTGCCAATTTCAAAACCTTAAGGTGAAGTGAGGAAGTGATTGTGGGTTGTAGAAAGTGTGCTTTAGTGTTGAATTTCGAGTTGAATCACTAAGTTTGGGGGTAGATTTGAGTGAACATTATTGAAAGCCAAAATGCCGCTCAAAACGGTTGCCATGGGTAAAGGAAAACAGGTCGACAATAGATTTGTGAATGAGAAGGCTAGGCAGCATTACGAAGGAGCAATTAAAAGAAAAGACAAAGGTTTTATTGCTGAGAGGGGATTAACCACAGTCAATAGAGAAGACTGGATTCAAGGGAGAGGTTGGGATCTCTTTCTGTGTGAATCGAAGCACTTGGCCATAGAGTCAATCATAAGAGAGTTTTATGCAAACTTTCCTGAGTGTGAGCATGGGCATGTATATGTGAGGGGTATTAAGGTGCCAATTAGTGCGAAGATTATCAATGAATTTTACCAGATTGATCCAATTGACCGTGATAAGTATGTAGAATTCAAAAAGCAGGAGATTAACCAGGATGAGATTCTAGGGTTATTGCAAAGCCGGGTACCTTTTGGGAAATTTCGAAGGAGGGAAGGAGAAGCATAAAAGGGACTAATTTGATTCCCATGGCTAGAATTTGGTAGTACTTTGTCTATGCGAGGATGGTTCGAGAAACGCACTACAGTTCAATGGTTTTTGAGCGAGCAGTCTTACTTTATGCCACTGCCCCTGGAAAGAAAATAGATGTGGGGAATATCATAATGGAGAGTATACGACATGTAGCTAAACCAGGGAGAGGGAGCTTTGCCTTCCCACATCTCATCACTAAGATTTGCACTCAAGTGGGAGTAAAGAAGGCAAATGATGAACCATTTCCTCATCTTGCCCCAACACTCGATCAAAACTATTATTACAAGCTCCTAGAGCGTCCCACCAGTGAAGGAACCAGCTTTGGCTCAAAAAGACCAAGAACCACAATAACTTCCACAACACCTAGTTCAACATCCACGACAAGGGAGTTGTTGCAACAAATCTTGGAAAAAGTGAACAAAGTGGAACAATGTCAAGATTGGATAGCAGTTCAGACCTGAATGTTGGACAAGATGCAATACAACTGCTGCACCAATCTCGGTATTGATGTACCAAACTTCCAATGGCAAGATTGGCAAGAGGAGGAAGAAGATGGTGTCATGGAAGAAGATGATGACGTCGAAGGAGAAGAGGAAGACGACGAATGAAGCTTGAAACAATTGTATTTGTGTTTTCTGTCTTCAATTTTTTTTTTTTTTTTTTTTGTACATTGGAACCAATTTTCCTTTGTTAGATTGTTAATTGTTGTTGTTTGAATTTTCTTGTAAAGACCTGTTGATCCTTAGTGATGTATAATCCGTATTAGTGGAGAGTAGTTCGATACTTAGGCTTATGGAGTCTACCACTATATGATAAACTTTGCATTCCTGTATAAAATAATCTGGGGAGTCGGAAGGTGGATTGAAGTGGGGATTACGTACTCAAGAGGCTGATAGAGAAAGATAGTCAATCAACTTATAACTTCTTAGAGTGTTAAGCATTTTCTAGTAATAATGTTTCAACAATTTTTGAGACTTGTATAAATTCTAGAATTTCTTTGTGTTTGATTTTTATTTTGATTCTAAATTCTCTCATTTCATTATCAATTTTGTTGTCTTTTTCTGTTTGTTAGTTGTTCTTCTTTAGTTGAATTTTGTGCCTGATACTCGAAGACAAGCATGTCTTAAGTTTGGGGGTATTTGATAATCCTAGGATTATATTGTTTTATCTATGCTTTTTGGCTGGATTTTGGACACTTCTTCTTAAGTTTGTGCCTAAATTGCAACTTAATTTCATATATTTTATGTTTCAGGCCAAAACGTGCAGTTAGAGCAAACATTGAGTGAAATTGAGTTTCTGGACCCAGAATCAAGCGAATCTCAGGATTCGGGAAAGTTCTGATGCGAATTCGAAGCACTATGAAGCTTGTTCCTATTGGAGATCACTAAAGATTGAAGATTCAAGCAAGGAAGTAAGCGGAGGGCAGTTTTGTAATTTTGGAATAGTTCAGTGAAGTTTATTCTTCACTACGAAGCGAAGAATAAACTTCTCTGCGGCGAGAAACTCTCGGGTCAGATAGTGAATGCAATTTACAGTTTATTAAAACTGTGTGTTTTAATTGTATTGAGAGAGTCTTAGGGTTTTAGGATCACTATATAAGTAAGACTTAGTTATTTTAGAGGAAGTTCGACTTTGTTTGGAGAAAGAAGAGGGAAATTGAAGATTGGAACCCTTTGGGTTCATCAATTAGGGAAGAATTTACTCTCTTTTCGTTATTCCATCATTTTGAATTCTTTGTTTACAGCTTTTATTTTGATTTTCTTTAATTTTAGTATGAACTAACTCACTTTTGGGTTAGGGTTTTGATGTAATTGGGATTTTAATGTCTAATTAATAAATTGATGTTGTTTTTACATTCTATTGCATGGATTGTGTAATTACTCTTGTTTTTATTGAAATTACTTGTTGAGCGTAATGAGACTGAGAAGTGAATCATGTATTAGCCTCTTAGGGTAAATGCCATTGATTGATTGAACGGTAGAGATAGGTTTGAGAATCAATGAAAACAATTTAGGATTCCATTTAGCTTAACAGACTTGGAACTATTAACCTTCAATTTGTTGGGTTCAGAAGCTTAATAGGGATAAGTAGGAAAACATAGCCTGAGAAGGTATGTTTTACAAGTTAGGGTGTCCGATTTATAATCCTTGCATGTTAATGTAGAAGTAACAGAAATCGTAGATCAATTCATAAAATCCTAGTGAAGTCAAAACCCTAACCGCTTTGTCTTAATTGATATTTTTCTTGAATTGATATTACTTTCATTAGTTATATTTGAAACTAAGCTGTAAGTTTTGTTTTAATTTCAATTTAATTGTCTCCCAAAGTATCGTTCCCACAAGGATTGCTTGTTAAGCACTGATTTTCCTAATTGTTTTACAAGTTGGAGAAAACGAAAAATGTTTGGATTTGCGGGAGGAATTTAAGCTAACGTGAAAACAAAAGTTACTACTTACTTTAAAGGCTAATTAATGATAGTAAAACTAATTCGAGAGAAAATATCAATTAAAGCAAACAGTTAGGGTTTTGACTTCACTAGGATTTTATGAAATAATCTACGAATTATGCTACTTCTACACTCACATGCACGAATTCTAAATTGATCTCAGGCTATGTTTTCCTACTTTTCTCTACTAAGCTTCTGCACCCAACAAATTGAAGATTAATAGATCCAAGTTCGCTAAGCTAATGGAATCCTAAATTGATTTCATTGATTCTCAAACCTATCTCTAGCGTTCAATACAACAATGGCGATTACCCTAAGAAGCTCATACATGATTCATTTCTCAATCTCATCATGTTCAACAAATAAATCCAATAAAAACAAGAATAATTACACAATCCATGCAATAGAATGTAAAAGCAACAATAATCTATTGATTAAACATAAAAATCCTAATTACATCAGAACCCTAACCCAAAGTGAGTTAGTTCATAATGAAATTAACACAAATAGAAATAAAAACAGTAAACAAAGCATTCAACATGTTGGAATCAAGAAAAGAGAACAAAAATCTTCACTATTTGATGAATCCAAAGAGTTTAATCTCCAATCTTCTCTTCTTTCTCCAAAAAATGTCGAACTCCTTAATAAAATGACTAAGTTTTCTTTAAATAGTCGGTCCAAAAACCTAAAATTCACCTAAAACAAACTGTGCGTTTTAATAAAAACTGGAACTTGCAGACTTCACCGGGCGAAGAATATTCTTTGCCGAGGCTGATGCATGTTTCCTACAACATGCAATATGTAGCAAGTATACTAGTTGCACAAGTAATAGAGTGATGAGTGAGTATCGTTCCCACGAGGATTGGTCGCTAAGCACTAAGTTTTCTACCGTTTTCAAGTTGAAGCAATCGAATTCTTTTGGATTTAAGGGAGCAATTTAAACTATAACTAAAACAAAATTTACTAAATTAAAATTAAACTATGAAAGCAAGATTTAAAACGGGATAAAATCAATTCAAACAAACGGGTAGGGTTTTGACTTCATTAGGACTCTATGGGTTAAACCTAAAGAATTAAACTAAATTCATATTCACATGCATTGATTGTAAATCGAACTCTCTAAGGTGTCCAACATACCTTCTCAAGCTATGTTTTCCTACTCTTCCCTATTAACCTTCCGCACCCAACAAAATGAAAGTTAATAAATCTAAGCTCATTAAGCACAAGAATCCTAGATTGATTTCATTGGTTCTTGAATCTATCTCTAGCATCCAATAATACAATGGTGATTACCCAAGAGGCTTAACATGAATTATCTATCAATCTCATCATGTTCATCACATCAAAACAATAAATACAGAATAATCACACAATCAAAGCAAAATCATATGAAATTAATAATCATCAAATCTCTAACCCATTAGAATCCGAACTACATCAAAACCCTAACCCAAAATAGGTTAGTTCATGACTAAATCAATAGAACAATTAAAAGAAATGAAAAATTCCAAGTTCAACATCATGGGCACAAGAGAAAAGGAAAAGGAAAAGAATCTTCCCAATTGACGAATCCATTGGTTTCACCCCGAATCTTCACACTTTGTTAATCCAAAATCACTAAAAATAAATCTAAGAAAATGTAAAAACTGTTGTCTATCTCTCCACGAACGCCCTAAACAAAAAGACTAAGTATTTCTTTTATACCTCGCCCAAAATCTTACAACTTAGCCTAAAAATGAAACTGTGCGTTTTACAAAAAGTGGAGTACGCAGACTTCGCCGTGGCGAAGAAGGAATCTCACCACGGCAACAAAGAAGCTAAATCAGGTGCGTGTCTGGCCCATTTTGCTGCGGCGAAGAACAACCTTCGCCGTGGCGAAGCTTCTTGAAGAATTTTGAATTTCCAGAATTGCCCTTCGCTTGCTTCTAAGTCCAAAAACTTCAAATCAGCCTTTATTCGCTCAAAATTTCCATTTTAACTTGAAACACGAAATGTAAGGAATTAAGTAGCAATTCAGGCAAAAAATAGACTAAGAAGTATCTAAAATCCGGCCTAAAAGCTTAAATAAACTAGTATAATCCTCGGATTATCAGAGGCAACGAGTTCCCGAGAGTTTATCACCGTGGCGAACTGTTCTGACAATTCTAAAATTACAAAATTGCCTTCCGCTTGCTTCCTTGCTTGAATCTTCAATCTTTGATGCTCTC
Source organism: Pistacia atlantica (assembly GCA_026229545.1). Lineage (NCBI taxonomy): Eukaryota > Viridiplantae > Streptophyta > Magnoliopsida > Sapindales > Anacardiaceae > Pistacia > Pistacia atlantica. Next base: position 17,762,551 of record CM047906.1, on the reverse strand, counting down.
CAATAGGAACAAGCTTCATAGTGCTTCAAATCCGCTTCAAAACTTCCCCGAATTCTAAGATTCGCTTGCATCTGGGTCCAGAAACTCAATTTCGCTCTTTATTTGCTCAAAGTGCACGCTTTGGCCTGAAACATAAAACATACGAAATTAAGTTGCAATTCAAGAAAAAACGACATAAGAAGTATCCAAAATTTGGCCAAAAAGCCTAGATAAAATAGTATAATCCTAGGATTATCATCTCCCGCAATCCAAACATCTTTCATTTACTCCAACTTGATACAAAACTAGGAAAATTAGTGCTTAACATGCAATCCTCATGGGAACGATACTCTACTTATCACTTTATTACTTTTTGCGACTAGTGCACTTACTAGACATATGCTTATTTGTCAAAACAACACATCAACAAGTTGAAGGACTGTTTGGGATTCCCCACACAATAATAATCGACAACGGAAAACAGTTCGAGAGTGAAGACTTTAGGACCTTCTGCGAGCAACTCGGCATCAAGAAGAGTTTCGCCGCTGTTTATCAACCTCAAGCCAACGGACAAGTGGAGGCTGTGAACAAGGTCATCAAGCACACTATTAAGAAAAAGCTTAACACCTTGAAGGGGACGTGGGCTGATGATTGCCCGAAGCTTTGTGGTCCTATAAGACGATAGGCAGGAGGTCGACAAGTAAAACCGCATTCTCTCTGTCATACGAGTGTGAAGCAATGACCTTGATTGAAGTAGGGATTAACTTATTCCAAAGAGAAGTTTTCGACGAGGAAAGAAATTAAGATCTTCTCCGCCTGAGGCTAGACCTAATCAAAGAACATCGGGACAAGTCCCAGCTAAAGCTCACCTCATATCAGCAACGAGCTAAACAATACTTCAATACCAAAGTCAAAAACAAAAACTTTGAAGTGGGCGATCTGGTTCTTAGGAAGGTCATCCAGAGTACCCAAAACCCGAACTTGGAAGCGCTTGGATCCAAATAGGAAGGTCCTTTCAGAATCTCATAGAAAGTCATACAGGAACTTTCCATCTAGAATGCCTCAACGGCGAAGCCATAATGCGAGCTTGGAACGCCGAGCACTTGCGAAGTTAATGTCTTTAATCCATTAGCATTTATTTACTGACCTGTAAATCGTGACCTCAACGATGATATTTCAAAAGAGACTCGCAGTCAAGAGTCCCGGAAGGCAGCTTATCTCAGAAAAGCCATGCCAAAATTCAACTCTTTAAAAAGGAAAATCCTAAACAGATGAAGTTAAACTTGAAAAAATTCAGGGAAAAAAAACGTCGAAGGAAATCGGCCCTAAGCCGATGACCAAAACTCGAAAAGGATGATAAGTTCAAAAATCAAAGTTATGCTGGAGTAGGTGCCCTAGAGCCAATCAATTATTGTAGGATTGACTCTTGGTAATAATGTTCATTAATCAATAATAAAAGGCATTTTATTCTACATCGTATAAATCATTATTATTGTAATATGTATTGATATATGTCCTTAGAATGGTAGAACCATGATGAGGGTATTAAGTGTTTCAAATCTTGATAGTGAGAACCTTATGAGCATATATGGTGGCCATTCTAGAAACATCCGTAACTCTAGTATTATTCTGAAGTAAGGGCACAGATAATACGATAAGGTTATCATAGTGTTGAACAACCCTGTCGAAAGGCAGTGGCTGATCTCACTTGTCAAGGTTGTTTGGTGACAACCTGGTACAACACATAGGTGCTTACTGTAGGCGAATACACCGCAGCAAGTTCACTGGACTGACCCACTCGAGGATTCCATATGGATGGTATCCCCAGTGTCTATGGAATAAATCCTCTAACGAATTGTGGTGCATGTGATCCTTAGACTTGAGATCGTCGAAGCGCCTTGTGCACTGATTGGTGTAGTTTGACACTAGCCTAACGCAGTTCTTTTTAGAGTTGTCAATACGGTGGTGATTGGCTGCATCAAGGAGTGTATCAAGACTATGGTGGATAGACAAAGGATTCATCGCTCTCGGGTACGGGAGAAGTTATCTCACGGCGTAATTCAGAATATAGCAATGACACTAAAAGTGTGGCCACAGTGGGATTGAGTTGTTGCTCTATTCAGATTATAATACAAGTCATTGGTCCATAAACTGAATACATAATATCGAGAGTAACCGAAGGTTGACACTATTTATATGCCTTCGTCTTGTCGAGATAACGAATAATGAAAGGATCGAATTGTATGGTAACCATATCATTGACAGGCAGCTCCTTTGCTGAATCTGAATCTATCGGTTGGCCATGATGCCTTGCTAGGGGCCAATCTTGGTCTTTGTATTAGTGAGACGATTAATTGGTGTTAATCGCGATACTATACACTACCAGTAGGATGAGGAGCCTATGGGTCACACACATAGAAGATAATTTAAGAATCAGGAAGTAAGAAGGGCGTTTTCATCTTTTTAGACAAAAGGGTATTTTGGTAATTTCACAGTGCAATTAAATTGGCTGAGGTCGTAGCCTTTTATTTAATTTGTTAGAAAAATTAAATAAGTGAAATTACATTTAAATATGTGTTAGAATATATTTAAATAAATAATCATTATTGTTAAATGTTAATATATATATATATATTAAATATATATTAATGGATTTTAATTGAGATAATGATGAATTAAAATAAATATCTAATTGGGAGTGTTTGGAAACATGGGGTGTTTGGGTTGGAGCCCAAGCCTATTCTATATAAGAATAGGGCAATTAAAATGTTACTATAAAAGAAATGTTTTAGTTGAAAAAGAATGAGAGATTTTTCATTAACTCATTTCATTGTAAAAGAGAAAAACACACAGCTCCTATTTCTCACTCTCACGCTAGATTTTGCTTTTGCAAAGAATCAAAGTTCTTCTTTGATTTTTCTTCTTTGTTCTCAAGGCCAAAGAGGGATCTAGCAAATCCATCCTTAGTTCCTTGCGATTGTCTTCGTGTGGACTACGTCGGTTCAACCCTACACTTGGGTTGGTAGCAAAATACATTCAGAGACAAATTTGAAGGAGCCTCCAAACGTACGTATGGTTTCTTAAACTCTAGATTAATTTTATGTAGATTCTTATTGCGATATAAACTATAAAAATTGTACCCTGATCTTGGTTCTATGGAACGATCCTTGTTATTATTGTTTTGTTTTCCGCTGCCTCAATGGATCGTTTCCTAACAAGTTACTCATCGCATAAGATTTCCTCGCATAAATCAAGATGGAAAATCCTAAATTGACAAAGTTAAACTTAAAAAATTCAAGGAAAAACATGTCGAAGGAAATCGGCCTCAAGCTAGCGACCAAAAACTCGAAAAGAATGATAAGTTCTAAATCAGAGTTAATTAGTGCATAATATTTTCTCGCATAAATATGAAAAAGCTCCTCGAGAAGTGAGCTACGCATGACTTATAGCAAATTTGGATTTTATATTACAAGTCCAACTAGGATAAACGAAATGACTGCACAGAAATATAATAGCCATTGCTCGAAAAGGAAATGATGAAAAATTTTTCTTATATTAATTAAGTTCAATCACATTGTTTCAACAAAAAAAAAAAAATCTCTCAAGCCGCTTTAGGAGTAAGGGGGTCATCCTCGATTGATCCAGGGAGCTCGCCATCAAGGGGAAGAGACGTCCCTCGATAGGAGGGATGGCAGTAGTGTCTCCAAGGTTGGGAGCCTCGCTTAGGGGAAGTGTGGTAAGGGGAACCGGATCCTCAACTTCCAACTTGAGCCTGATCTCCTCTCTGCCTTCCTCGACCTTTTCCTGGCCCTCGCCATCATCCTCGGAGTCATCCAAATACACGTAGGCCATTCCTTGGGCTTTCACCTTCATCGTCTCGACTTCCTTTTGATAATCTCGTAGAATAAAAGAAAATTCGATCGAGGGGTGAGCCTCCCATAGCTTCTGCATAAGGAAGACCGACGTTAGTGATGGCCTTGTTCAGGTTTTTAATTTGAAGCATAAGTTGCCCGACCTCAGTTTTGGCCTCTTGTCGACCTACCATCTCTTAGGCAAGGTCAAGCGAGGATTACTTAAACTTGGCCCCCCAACTCATGGTAGTCTTTTGAGCCAAGGAAAGCTCAAAATTTAGCTTGTTGTTGGCACCCCACTATTGTGCCAAATTCTTTTAGGCTTTTACTACCTTAGCTTCAGCCTTTGCTTGAGCAGTCTCGCTCATGTTAAGCTTGTCAAGGAACTCCCTTTACTTGACCCCAAAGGCCGCCACTTCCTCATTGAGCCATTTGAGCTCAACCTGCTTAGCCTCTTTCTCTTTCTTTGCAACCTCGGCCCTAGCCAGAACATCCTCCTTCACTATCTCTGCCAGCATCCACCCCTTGTGAATGCCCTCTAAAGTGGCATTGCACTTCTCGTATAGAAGCTTGCTCGCCATGGCAATATAAAAAGATAGGATGAGAAGTTAGCAAGAGGCAAAGATAGCATGCAAATAAAATAAGGGTAAACTATTGGTACCTTTGCCATATAGCTGCATGTTAAAGCCAACATCTAGGAGCGAGGCAAGTCCCAGACGGCTGCAAAGATTCGCGGGGTGACGTTGATGCATGTTTCCTACAACATGCATATGCAGCAAGTATACTAATCGCACAAGTAATAAAATGATGAGTAGAGTATCGTTCCCACGAGGATTGTTAGCTAAGCACTAAGTTTTCTACCGTTTTCAAGTTGGAGCAACCAAAATCTTTGGATTGATGGGAGCTAATTCTAATTAAACTTAACAATAAATTTTAAACTAAAATTTAACTAAGAATGCAATATGAAAACACGGATAATCAATTCAAGTAAAACGGGTAGGGTTTTGACTTCATTTGGATTTTATGGGTTAAACCTAAAAATTACACTACATTCACATTCATATGCAATGGTTGTGAATCGAACTCACTAAGGTGTTAAACATACCCTCTCGGGCTATGTTTTCCTATTCATCCTTGTTAACCTTCCGCGCCCAACAATTTAAAGGTTAACAATTCCAAACTCATTAAGCAAAAGAATCCTACAATGATTTCATTAATTCTTGAATCTATCTCTAGCATCCAATACTATAATGATGATTACCCATGAAGCCTAACATGATTCATTTCTCAATCTCATCATGTTCAGCACATAAAGCATTAAAACTCAGAGTAAACACACAACCAAAGCATACTCATATGAATATAAAACAGTCAAATACTTAACCCATTAAAAATCCAAACTACAATCAAAACCCTAACCCAAAATGGGTTAGTTCATAGCTAAATCAACAATACAAAAACGAAAACGAAATCAATCAAGTTCAACATAATGAAAATGAGATAAAAGATAAGAAATCTCCCCAAAAGATGAATCCCTTAGTTGGAATCGAATCTTCACCCTTGTTACAATCAAAATCGCTCAAAAACTCAACCAAAGAACATGTAAAAGCTGCTTAACCTAAAAAACGAAGACCCCTGGACAAAAGGCTAAGTGTTTCTTTTATACCTCGCCCTAATTACCCAGCAAAAACACACACAAAGTAAAACTGTGCGTTTAACAAAACTGAAAATAATGATTGTCACCGCGGCGAAGAATTCTTCTTCGTCGCGGCGAAGAGAGAAATAGACATGCTCGTTGCTGGCCTACTTCGCTGCGGCGAAGCTTCTTGAAAAGTTTTGAAATTACAGAACTGCCACTCTGCTTGCTTCTTCGCTTGATTCTTCAATTCTTGGTGCTCTCTCTTTGGAACAAGCCTCATCGTGCTTTATCCTGCTTCAGAACTCTCCTATATTCTGAGATCCGCTAACTTCTGAGTCAAAAACTCCCAATTTTGTCCTTATTTGCTCAAAATGTCCATTTTAACCTGAAACACAAAATGTCAAGAATTAAGCAACAATTCAGGTAAAAATGCACTAGAAAGTACCTGAGATCCGATTAAAAAGTCTAATGAAAACTGTATAATCCACGGATTATCAAATACCCCCAAACTAAAGATATGCTTGTCCCCGAGCATACGATACAAAACTAACGGAAACAAAAACAACAAACAACAAACAAAAACACATAACACACATAACAACACTGGAAAATGAACAAAACCAACAGAAATCAACTCTACAAATGAATTGCCTAGAAATTGCACAAGTCTCAAAAGTTGTTGAAAAATTATTATAAGGAAATGTTCAACACTCCAAGAAGTTATAAGCTACATATACTGTCTTCCTCAATCGGTCCACCAAGTAGGTGATCCCCACTTCAATCCACATACCAACTTCTCAGATTATTTTATGCAAAAATGTAAAGTTTATCAAATGGTGGCAGACTCCATAAGCCTACATATCGAACTACTCTCCACTAATGAGGACTAAACACAAATGAGAATCAAAAGGTCTTTTAAGAGGTTGTAATGTGGCTCGGGTAGTGGGTTCCAACAAAAAAAGGGATAGGAATAACAAAGTAAGAGAACTCGATTGTTTTAAAGCAAAACTAAAATCACATCGAACCCCACTTCTTCTCAACCACCAATCGACATGTCCACTAATTCACAGCCCTCAAACGCGTATCTTTCTTATTTTTGGATACCATAAACGCGGGGAAAATTAGTTTAAGGTGTACGTGGCATTGTTATACCTGAGGTTGCCAAGTACTGCTAGGCAGTTTTTAAGGCGGGTTCTGGTTTCCAGCCGGTATACCCTTAAACTAGGCAGAATTGGTTTTTTTTTTTTATACAAAACAATCAACAATTGAATTGAATTGAGGTGACTACCTCTTTTGTTTTTATTTCTTTTCTCTCAACCCCCAAACTATTCTTTTGCTCATTCGTACACTCTTCCCGTTCTTTGTTTTGCACTAGGACCGAATTCTCGTAAGGGTACGATAGAGTGTTTAGGGTAAAAGGATTGGACAATTTTGTTGTTTTCCAAGAAAAATAAAGCAATAAAATTCATATGGCTCAAATGGGTGACTAGGAATAATTTCATTCATGGGTTGGCTAGAAAGGCTCAAACGTTCCGAAAAATGCCTAAATCATCTCCTCAACCATGTCTAATCCTAAAATTTCGCCTCAAGCACTTCTCAACTAGGTTCTAGAGTCCACCAACATTTTCAAGACTTTACCTAACCACATAAAATGAATCTAAGCATGCCGAAAAAAATATGAAAATGGTGGTTGAACCACTCAACAAACCTCAATCAATATCCAGTCAATAAAGATAAACTTGAAGCAATGCTTAACATTTCTCAACAATAAAATTGCAACAACCCTATTCTCATCATTGATTTGTACAATTCATCATCAGCAAACAAACAACTAAAGAAAAAAAAAAACTAACAAAATTTTTTTTTTTTTTTTTTTTTTTTTCGTTTAAGGTGTACGTGGCGTTGTTAAACTTGTGGATACTGCTAAGCTGATAGGCGTCATACCAAAGGTTGTCAAGAAATCTTGCTAAGGCGGTTTTTAAGCTGGTTTCCAGCCAATATACCCTTAAACTCTGTTTTAATTCTAATTTTTTTTTCAGTTTAAGGTGTACGTGGCGTTGTCATACCAAAGGTTGTCAAGTACTGCTAGGCAGTTTTTAAGGTGGGCACTAGTTTCCAGCCAATATACCCTTAAACTAGGTTTTAATTCTATTTCCTACCCCCAAACAAAACATGACATTGTCCCCAATGTTCCATTATGCATAAATCAGGAATAGAGAAAAATAAAAACAATAAAGGTACGAGAATGCTCCTTGGTTAATCCATGAAGTGTCACTCCACAATGAACACTCGGTCTCGGACTTTTCATCACCCATAATCTGTCAAAACAATTGAAACTGTGGTGTCTCTTATGTTAGCACAAATTCACAACTACTTGAAAATATTACAACCTAATCTCGTCCTTTCAACAACTACAAATTAGAAGCAACAACTATTAACTAAACAACTAAACAAAATCCAAAACCAAAATAAAGCTAAGTTTAATGTTTCGAATGGACACAAAATCAAATGAAAACAAATAAACAAAAACAAAAACAAAAACAGGTGCTCTGGCTCAATCTTCTTCTTCCTCTTCTTCATCTTCTTCCTCATCTTCCTCTTCTTCCTCGGAGTCCATCCACTCATCCGAGTTCCAATCTGCCCATTGGTATGCTGAAGTGTCAACATTGAGCTCCTTAAAGCTATTCGTCAGCAGCTCATGCATCATCTGAGTCTGCTCCATCATCTAATCCTGACGTCTCTTCATATATTTCATTAAGCCCATCATTTGCTGCATCATCTCTTTTTGTGTACCTGTGGAGCTGGATGATGTGGCAAGGCTTGTTCTCTGCCTTTTTGCCCCTGCTCTTGGTTGCGCAGCTTCTGTACGGTCAAGGTGCTTCTTGTAATAATCTGAATCTAGAATTGGAGCAGCTTGAATACGATGCTCGTCATCCTGAACCTTGACTCCAGCTTTTAGGCATAAGGTTGTGATGAGATATGGGAAACAGTAACTTGTTCTCCCTGGTTTGGATGCTAGCTTGATGCTGTTCAAAATAATGTCTCCCACATCAATACTCTTCCCTGTGGCAATAGAGTAAAGCAATACCGCCTTCTCGTGAGTCACTGTGTTGTAGTGCGATTCCAGCATTAATTTCGCACAGACAAAATATTGCTACAGCCGAACCATCAGTGTCAACTGCATTCCCTTGAGCGTCTTCTTCTGTTTCTTTGACACTTCCCACTATTCACCCGGTTTTGCAATGACCGGAAGGATGACACTATCCTCAAACTGTGATCTCTTAAAATGCACATATTCATCCGTGAGAATCTCAGGCAAGTTATAAAACTCATTGATCTCCTTTGCCGTAAATTTCACATCCTCCCCATTTACAAACACAATATCTTCATGACTGTGGGAAGTTGGCATAGAACTCCCTTAACAACGGTTCTATAGCCGGATGTTCAGGAGCACGGATAAACATCTCCCAACGTCTCCCTCTACTCCAATCCAAGGCTTGACTTGCGGTCAAACTGCGCTCTGGGATAATACCCTTATCGTTTCTCTGAATTGCCCTCTCATATCTTTTACGGGCGTCATCATTCACAAAACGGTTGTCCACATTCTTCCCCTTATTCTTACTATTGCCCTTGTATGGTTGCTTAATTTTTGGAGCAATTTTCACAATCTAATTTCAATCCAAAATTATAACCCAATAATTCAGACCTAGTTGCTCTACACAGCCACTTCAATCTTGCAAAAACAACCCCCACTTCCAAAAATTCGCAATTCAACCCCCAAACTTCAATTTTTCAATTCAACACAAACACTCCAAAAATTCAAAACCCACACTCCTAACAATCAGTTAATGTACAAACAACTCTTCCTCAAGCAAAGTCAACACTCAAAATCACCCCAAAATTCTCAAGTCAATTGTAGCAAAGTTTTCAGATCCATGATTAGAAACTTGAAATTTTTCGATAAAAAGCTTTGGGTAATTGAGATCTCACCAAAATGAAGTAGTACTCGCCACCAATTGAACCGGAAACAACCCAGATTGAAAAGCCCCAAATTTTTTATCCATAAATTTTCGTGAAATTTTCGTGAAGATTGTTGTTGCAATGGGTTGTTTTGGTGTTTAGGAATGTTATGGAGTAAGAAATTTGGTTGGAAAAGCACTAGGGAAGCAAAAGATTGAATTTTGAAAAATTTTCTCTAAATGGAAGTGAAGGGTTACGTGAAAAATGAAAAAGAAAAGTTTGTATTTATAGAAAAGTGTCGTCGCTCTTTCTTCGCCGCGGCGATGTTCATCATTTATGAACCCTAAAAATTTCCCAGGTTTCGCCGAGGCGAAAACCTCCCGAGGATACAAGGCTCACTTCGCCTTGGCGAAGAATATTTCTTCGTCGTGGCCAAATGCCTTAGCCAAATTTTACAAAATTTAATTCTCCTTTCTTTGCCGCGGCGAAGAGAATTCCTTCGCCGGGGCGAAATCCTACAGGGGCAATTCTCTTTTTTTTCTCAGCTTGCTTTGCCTCGACGAAGCCTGGAGCATTTGGATTCCTTTGTTTTGCTGAAAACGTCACCTGAAACACCCAAAAACAAACACATAAAAATTCATAAAAACTCATAATGAAATTAAACAAAATCAACAACCAAATTGGAAAGCAAAAAGTTAAAAACACTTGGGTTGCCTCCCAAGAAGCGCTTGTTTATAGTCAAAAGCTCGACTCTCTCGATCCTTTAAGTTGGGATGTCCAGCCGGATTGGGATGGAATTGCAACTCATCACCCATCAATGTATGGCTTCAATCTCTGTCCATTAACTATGAAAGTGCCTTTATCTTCATGTGTAACCTCCGCTGCTCCAGATGTGTGAATCCTCGTAACAGTAAATGGTCCGGACCATCTAGACTTAAGTTTTCTGGGGAAAAGCCTAAATCTAAAATTGAACAACAACACCTTCTGTCCAACTTCAAAAACCTTCCTCCGGATGTGCTTGTCATGCCACCTTTTTGTCTTCTCTTTATAAATCCGGGCATTTTCATATGCTTCAAGATGAAACTCATTGAGTTCGTTCAAAGTCAGCATCCTCTTCTCTCCAGCGGCTTTCAAGTCCATGTTCAACTGCTTAACGGCCCAGTATTCTTTATGTTCAAGTTCTACCGGCAAGTGGCATGCTTTCTCATAAACCATCCTAAATGGAGACATACCAATCAGAGTCTTAAATGCGGTTCGGTATGCCCACAACGCATCATCTAGCTTCTGTGACCAATCTTTCCTAGATGCATTAACTGTCTTTTCCAAAATCCCCTTGAGTTCTCTATTCGACAGTTCCACTTGCCCGCTCGTTTGTGGATGGTACGGTGTTGCAACTCTATGTGTCACTCCATATTTACTCAACATTTCATCCATTTGCCTATTGCAAAAATGAGATTCTCCATCACTAATGATTGCTCGTGGTACCCCAAACCTTGAGAAAATATTCTTCCTCACAAATTTTCTCTTTTGTTGGTACGTCATACCACTTGTGAGCACCCTTGATGACAAATAGTTTGTAAAATCCGCATACCATGGTGCTTCTTCCACTTTCATCAACTTCTCATCCGGAAATATTTCTCTAATTGGTATTTCCTCCTCATTTCCCTTGATTGGTCTCTCAATTCTCGACAAGTGATCAGCCACCACATTTTCTGACCCTTTCTTGTCTCGAATTTCCAACTCGAACTCTTGAAGTAGTAAAATCCATCTTATCAGCCGAGGTTTTGCTTCTTGCTTTGCGTGCCTGAGTGCTGAATGGTCCATGTATACGATCACCTTTGCACCTAACAAGTAAGAACGAAACTTGTCAAAAGCAAAAACTACAACCAATAATTCTTTTTCAGTGGTGGTGTAATTCAATTATGCATCAACGAGTGTTTTGCTAGCATACTGAATTACATGCAACACCTTATTTTTCCTTTATCCTAATACTACCCCTAAAGCAAAGTCACTAGCATCACACATTAATTCGAAGGGTAATCCCCAGTCGGGAATTGCAATAATAGGTGCAGATACTAATAATTTTTTTTTAGTTAGAAAGGCATGCATGCAATCATCATTAAAGTCAAAAACAACATCTTTATTCAATAGATTGCAAAGGGGTTTAGAAATCTTAGAAAAATCCTTGATGAAGCGTCTGTAGAACCCTGCATGCCCCAAGAAACTTCGGACTACCTTGACATTTGATGGTGGTGGTAGCTTCTCAATCACTCCTGTCTTTGCTCGATCAACTTCAATCGCATCCTTGGAAATCCTATGCCCGAGCACTATTCCCTCTTGGACCATGAAGTGACATTTCTCCCAATTCAGCACCAAGTTTGTCTCCTTACATCGCTGCAAAACAAGAGAAAGATTAGTTAGACAGTTATCAAATGATGAACCAAAAACTGAGAAGTCATCCATGAAGACTTCTATAAACCGTTCCACCATGTCTCCAAAGATCAACATCATGCATCTTTGAAATGTTGCTGGTGCATTGCACAACCCAAAAGGCATCCTTCGATAGGCAAAGGTGCCGTAAGGGCAAGTGAAAGTCATCTTCTCTTGATCCTCAGGAGTGATGGCAATCTGGTTATATCCTAAATACCCATCCAGGAAACAGTAATAAGCATGTCCTGCCAACCTCTCAAACATCTGATCAATGAAAGGCAATGGGAAATGATCCTTCCTTGTTGCCTCATTCAATTTTTGGTAATCAATGCACACTCTCCAGCCCATCACCGTCCTCATTGGTATCAACTCATTACTCTCATTCTTTACCACCGTGATCCCTCCTTTCTTCGGAACCACTTGTACTGGGCTCACCCATGGGCTATCGAAAATAGGATAAATAATCCCTGCATCTAAGAGTTTCACCACCTCCTTTCTCACCACTTCCTTCATCGAAGGATTCAATCTCCGTTGTGGTTGCACCCTAGGCTTAATATCATCCTCCATGAGTATCTTATGCATGCAAAATGATGGCGAGATACCTCTAATGTCCGAAATGGTCCATCCAATTGCTAGTCTATGTTCCCTCAACACCCTAATCAACCTCTCTTCCTCTACTGTACTCAATCTTGAACTAATGATCATCGGGTAGGTTTCTGAGTCTCTAAGATAAACATATTTGAGGTGGGAAGGTAAAGTTTTCAATTCAAGCTTTGAAGGTTCTTCATTTTTTTCCTTCTCCTTCTCTTTGTCAAAATCAAACTCCTCAAATTCTATATCTTGACTCTCATCTAACGATTGAAGTGCTTCTAACATACTAGCACATTCATTACAAGTTGACTCATCTACCTCCAACATTTTAGATTTGGCTATACATGCTTCTAGAGGTAATTATGGGGTGTTTTCTTCAATAGCGTCCACAACCAGTTTATCCACCACATCGACACTAAAACATGAATCTGATTCAGACGGAAACTTCATTGCATCAAAAACATTGAAAGTTACTGTTTCATCTTGAACCCTCAACAGTAACTTCCCTTCCTGCACATCAATCAGTGCTCTCCCCGTGGCCAAGAATGCTCGGCCCAAAATGAGAGGAATTTCCTTATCCTCTTCCATGTCCAACACCAACTGGAAAAATTATGTTCCCCACCTTCACCAATACATCCTCTAATATCCCCCTCGAGTGCTTTATTGACCTATCCACTAGTTGCAACGACATGGTCGTTGGCTTCACTTCACCAATTCCCAATCTCCTGAAAACAGAAAAGGGCATCAAATTAATACTAGCTCCTAGATCACATAAAACACGATCAAAAGTAATATCCCCTATAATACAAGGAATAGTAAAAATCCTTGGATCCTTAAGCTTCGGGGGTAACTTTTTCTGGAGGATGGCATTGCACTCTTCCGTGAGCATCACCGTTTCCTCATCGTCTAACTTCCTTTTTTTGGACAAGATTTCCTTCAGGAACTTCGCATAACTCGGCATCTGCTGCAATGCATCAGCAAAAGGAATGTTAATATGCAATTTTTTAAAAATTTCAATAAACTTTGAAAATTGCTTATCCTGGTTCTTTTTCTTCAATCTCTGAGGAAAAGGTGCGGGTGGGGTGTGATGTGCCAACTCTGGTGGTATCTCGGGGAATAGCAATTTCTCCTTCTTCTTTTGCCTTTCTTCATTTTTCTTTTTCTCTTGGTCCAAACCACTTGGTTTCTCTTCAGCAACTATCTCTTCATCAACTTCCTCATCAGAAGCTTCCTTTCCGGTTTGCTCAACTTCCAAGGTAGCTTGCTCTACCTCTTCCAAAATTGTCCCACTTCTCAACATTATGGCATTTGCTTGCTCACGTGGGTTAGTTACTGTATTGCTTGGTAAGGAACCCTGTGGTCTCTCATTAAGCTTCTCGACCAATTGGCCCATCTGTACCTCAAGATTCCGAATGGACGCCCTTTGATTTCTAAAATTTGTCCTCGTCTCATTCATGAAACCTGTGGTCTCCTGTATGAATTTACCAAACATATCCTCCAACTTTGTCACTCTTTGATCTCCCGGTTGATTTGTCACCCCTGGTTGGTTATTTGGAACTGGCCTCTGGTTCCATTGGTTATTTTGCTAGTTTTGATTTCCCCAAGCTAGATTTGGATGATTTCTCCACCCCGGGTTGTATGTGTTGGAGTATGGGTTGTTTGGTTGTCTCTAATTTCCTGCCAAGTAATTCACTTGCTCCGTTGATAAAGATGATGAAGCAAAGGTGTTCCCAACTTGACACTTACTGCTCACACGGTTCCTTGCAGAAAAATCACATGTTAGTTGAGGTGTTTGTATAGAGTTTACCTGCATAGTTCCCAACTGTTTTTGAAGTGCAGTGAGTTGGGCTGAGATGGCTGTGAAGGCATCAACTTCATGAAGACCCAAAGATTTCCTTGTTGTTGCTCTCTCATTTGGTCTTTGACAGTTGTTGCTTGCCAAAACCTCAAGCAACTCATACGCCTCCTCTGGTGTCTTATTCTGCAAGGCCCTTCTTGACACTGCATCCACCATGGTTTGCACATTACCCATCAAACCATTGTAAAATGTTTGGACTTGAAGCCAAACTGGCAAACCATGGTGTGGACACTTCCTCATCAACTCCTTGTATCTCTCCCAAGCTTCATACAATGACTCGGAATCATCTTGTAGAAATGATGTGATATCATTTCTCAGTTTTGCCGATTTAGCTGGAAGAAAGAACTTGGTAAGGAATTTCTCTGCTAGATCATTCCAAGTTGTTATTGTTCCCAGTGGTAATGCCATTAACCACCCTTTGGCTTTATCTCCCAATGAGAATGGGAATAATCGCAGCCTGGTGGCAACATCCGACACTCCATTTGACTTAAAGGTGTCACAAATTTCTAAGAAATTTGCAATATATTGATTCAGATCTTCCTTCAAATCGTCATTAAATCTAACCGACTGCTGGATCATCTGGATGATTGCCGGCTTGATCTCAAAGTTGTTTGCTTGCACCGTAGGTCTAGTAATACTCGACCCACTACCATTCATTGTGGGAGCTGAATATTCCCTCAGTGTCCTATTTTCTGGTTCAGCCATTTCAACAACTACTTCGTTCGCTTCTACAACAATATCCTCTCTTTCTCTTCTCTCTCAGTTACGTCTTCTAATGGTTCTCTCAAGCTCAAGGTCAGCAGGAACCACTGGTTGACGTCTCTCTCTTCGCATAAACTGCACGAACAGAAGTGAAGGAAAGTGACATCACAACTCTACTAAAAATTAAAAACAAAAACAAAAACTCCAATCTAGCTAACTATAGAAAGACTCAATGTTAACTTAAAATAAATCCCCGGCAACGGCGCCAAAAACTTGATGGGTGTTTCCTACAACATGCATATGTATCAAGTATACTAATCGCACAAGTAATAAAATGATGAGTAGAGTATCGTTCCCACGAGGATTGTTAGCTAAGCACTAAGTTTTCTATCGTTTTCAAGTTGGAGCAACCGAAATCTTTGGATTGATGGGAGCTAATTCTAATTAAACTTAACAATAAATTTTAAACTAAAATTTAACTAAGAATGCAATATAAAAACACGGATAATCAATTCAAGTAAAACGGGTAGGGTTTTGACTTCATTCGGATTTTATGGGTTAAACCTAAAAATTACACTACATTCACATTCATACGCAATGGTTGTAAATCGAACTCACTAAGGTGTTAAACATACCCTCTCGGGCTATGTTTTCCTATTTATCCTTATTAACCTTCCGCACCCAACCACTTGAAGGTTAACAATTCCAAACTCATTAAGCAAAAGAATCCTACAATGATTTCATTAATTCTTGAATCTATCTCTAGCATCCAATATTATAATGGTGATTACCCATGAAGCCCAACATGATTCATTTCTCAATCTCATCATGTTCATCACATAAAGCATTAACACTCAGAGTAAACACACAACCAAAACATACTCATATGAATATAAAACAATCAAACACTTAACCCATTAAAAATCCAAACTACAATCAAAACCCTAACCCAAAATGGGTTAGTTCATAGCTAAATCAACAATACAAAAATGAAAAACGAAATCAATCAAGTTCAACATAATGAAAATGAGATAAAAGATAAGAAATCTCCCCAAAAGATGAATCCCTTAGTTAGAATCGAATCTTCACCCTTGTTACAATCAAAATCGCTCAAAAACTCAGCCAAAGAACATGTAAAAGCTGCTTAACCTAAAAAATGAAAACCCCTGGACAAAAGGCTAAGTGTTTCTTTTATACCTCGCCCTAATTACCCAGCAAAAACACGCACAAAGTAAAACTGTGCGTTTAACAAAACTGAAAATAATGACCTTCACCGTGGTGAAGAGAGAAATAGACATGCTCGTTGCTGGCCTACTTCGCCGCGGCGAAGCTTCTTGGAAAGTTCTGAAATTATAAAAGTGCCACTCTGCTTGCTTCTTCACTTGATTCTTCGATTCTCGGTGCTCTCTCTTTGGAACAAGCCTCATCGTGCTTTATCCTGCTTCAGAACTCTCCTATCATCTGAGATCCGCTAACTTTTGAGTAAAAAACTCCCAATTTTGTCCTTATTTGCTCAAAATGTCCATTTTAACCTGAAACACAAAATGTCAAGAATTTAAGCAACAATTCAGGTAAAAATGCACTAGAAAGTACCTAAAATCTGATTAAAAAGTCTAATGAAAACTGTATAATCCATGGATTATCAGACGCAATCCCTGGCAACTATGGCCCCGACACAGATATGGTTTGGAAATTAGTTGATCAATGCATCGACCGCAATTTGAGCCATTTCATCTGTTTTTTTTCCCTTCGGCTGCGACAAGCCAGGTTTACTCCCCCAACGCTTGCCTCGCCCATAGGAGCAGACTTCTTCTTGGCCAAGTCCTTTGTCACTGTTTTCTGAAGGTCACTAGCCTGCATGGTAACCTCTTTGCCCCAGCGAATCTGCTGCTCAACCACCTTTGGTTTTCTGAGCCCCCTTGAGGCCCGGTTACTTTCTTCTTTCCCGGGCCATCGTGGTACTTGGATGCTTTCTGTTTCCTCAAGCTCCCAGTCAGCTCAGGCGTTTCCTTCACTGGCCCTTTTTGGGGCTCAGGAACGCTCTCCCTGCCAAGTACCTTAGAGGTATTTGCGGGCCTCTTCGTGCTTGGGCCTTCCTTAAGCTCGCCACCAACGCGCCTTCATGGCAATGGTGTCCATGAGGATCTTCATCACCGAAGCAGTCGGTGCTTTCTTGGCAACCGTTGGGGCTGCAATTTTCTTTTTGAGGCCCTTGGGTTTCTTGTCCTACATCTCGGCAAGAAAAGAAACAAATGAACAAGTGACCTATTTGCGTGGGAAAGTAAACATGAGCAAGTGACAACTTAAACCTTTCTCCAAAATTCTAAGGAATTTTGCCTCGTCCCAACAAAAGCCTTATGCTTTCAGGTGAGGAAGCTTGAGAAGCTCGTTGACATTATACTGATCATCGAGAAGGTCACTAAAATGCTATAGCCCCTACAAGCTCGCGGTTGGAAGATAGTTCTGCTCGATGTTAACTGCAAAACAAAACAACTCAGTTAGCTCGAATACAATGCTTGAAAGTGACCCTTGCACACGTAGGGAATCAATGTCTTACTCGTGATCGAAGTGAAAGCACCGGTCTCCCAGGTTTCGTAGAAGAAATATGAGAATCCTAGTGTAGGACCTTATTTGAGACGTCGACCAACTAGTTGAAACGTACCTTTCTGACCTTGGAAAGGTAGTACGCCTGGTCTTGTCCTTTCTCTATCCTATACAGATGGACAAGCTCTTCGACAAAAGGCTCACCCAACTTTGCGATCATGCACGCAATGTACAGACCAATGAGAATGACATATGAATTTGCGAATAGTTAGGGAAGAACGATGTCAAACCGTTTCAGCAGATTATCGATAAAACAAGGAGGGGGAATGGATACCCTACACCTCAAGAGGGTCTCAGAGATCGCCACCCTTCCGGGTGGGGGGTTGATAATCCTAGGATTATATTGTCTTATCTATGCTTTTTGGTTGGATTTTGGATACTTCTTCTTAAGTTTGTGCCTGAATTGCTACTTAATTTCATATAATTTACGTTTCAGGCCAAAATGTGCAGTTAGAGCAAAACTAAGCGGAATTGAGTTTTTGGACCTAGAATCAAGTGAATTTCAGGATTCGGGAAAGCTCTAATGCAGATTTGAAGCACTATGAAGCTTGTTCCGATTAGAGATCACTAAGGATTTAAGATTTAAGCAAGGAAGCAAGCAGAGGGCAATTTTGTAATTTTAGAATAGTTTAGAAAAGTTTGCCGTGGCAAAGTTTATTCTTCGCTGCAGCGATAAAGTCCCGAGTCAGATAGTAAAATTAAATCCAACTTGACGCCGCGGCAAAAACTGCAATTTTCAGTTTATTAAAACTGTGCGTTTTAATATTATGGGATTAGTCTTAGGGTTTAGGGGTCGACTAGTTAAGGGAGACTTAGTTATTTTGTAAGGGTTTTGACTCTGTTTGGAGAAAAAAGAGAGAAATTGAAGATTGGAAGCCTTTGGGTTCATCAATTAGGGAAGAATTTACTCTCTTTTCGTTATTCCATCATGTTGAACTCTGTGTTTATAGCTTTTATTTTGATTTGCTTTATTTTTAGTATGAACTAACTCACTTTTGGGTTAGGGTTTTGATGTAATTGTGATTTTAATGTCTAATCAGTAAATTGATGTTGCTTTCATATTCTATTGCTTGGATTGTGTATTTACTCTTGTTTTAATTGAAATTAATTGTTGAGCATGATGAGACTGAGAAATGAATCATGCATTAGCCTCTTAGAGTAAATACCATTGATTGACTGAACGCTAGAGATAGGTTTGAAGATCCATGAAATCAATTTAGGATTCCACTTAGCTTAACGGACTTAGAACTATTAACCTTCATTTTGTTGGGTGTGGAAGTTTAATAGAGATAAGTAGGGAAACATAGCCTGAGAAGGTATGTTTTACAAGTTAGGGGGTCCGATTTATAATCCTTGCAGGTGAAATTAGAAGCAACATAAATTGTAGATTAAATCATAAAATCCTAGTGAAGTCAAAACCCTAACCGCTTTGTCTTAATTGATATTTTCTTGAATTAATATTGCTTTTATTAGTTAGATTTTAAATTATGTTGTGAGTTTTATTTTAACTTCAGCTTAATTGTCTCCCGCAAATCCAACCATTTTTCGTTTGCTCCAACTTGATACAAATTAGGAAAATTAGTACTTGACACCCAATCCTCGTGGGAATGATACTTTACTCATCATTCTATTGCTTGTTGCGACTAGTGCACTTGCTACATATTGCATATTCCAAATTCAATGCAACAAGATTTTGGCGCCGTTGCCAAGGATTGATTTTGTGTTAATATTGAATTTTTCTGGTTTTAGCTAGATTGGAGTTTAATTTTAGTTTTAATTGTTTTCTAGTTTATTTTTGCTGTTTCTTTTCTATTAGCTTGTGATCTCACACTGTCTTTCTATTTGTGTAGTTTATGCTAAGAGCTAGACGTCATCCAATGGTTCCCATTGATCTAAAGATTGAAAGAACCACAAGAAGACTTAACAGAGAGAGAAGAGAACGAGAGGCGATAGTCATTGAGATGGCTGAAAACAGAATGTTGAGAGAATTCTCAGTGCCCTCGGTTGATGGTAGTCTTCCAAGTATAACTAGGCCACTAGTGCAAGTCAACAACTTTGAAAAAAAGCCGGCAATAATCCAAATGATCCAACAGTCGGTACAATTTGGGGGAGATCCAAAGGAAGACCCAAATTCTCACATTGCAAACTTCTTAGAGATCTGCGACACCTTTAAGTCAAATGGAGTGTCAGATGATGCCATCAGATTAAGATTATTTCCTTTTTCATCAAGGGATAAAGCAAAAGGATGGTTAATGGCAATACCGGTAGGAACAATCACAACCTAGAATGAATTGGCACAAAAGTTCCTAACTAAATATTTCCCACTAGCAAAATCTGCAAAGATGAGAAATGACATCACATCATTTCTGCAGGAAGAGAATGAGTTACTTTATGAAGCTTCGGAAAGATATAAAGAACTGCTGAGAAAGTGTCCACACCATGGTTTGCCGATTTGGATGCAAGTCCAAACGTTCTATAATGGGTTGATGATAAATGTGAAACGATGGTGGATGCAACTGAAAGAACAGCATGCATGCATGAAGAGTGGTGGAAATGGAGAAGAAAGCATGAAATGATGGATTCAAAAACCGGTTTTTAAACAAAGCATGGAAATGAGATTATACATTCTCCTTTGCTTTGGATTGATGAAGATTAGCCCCAAAAGGATGAGACCTCCACACTTTAACACCACCTTGAGAGATAAGAGAGTGGCCGTGGGTTTGAGAGAGAGTTTTAGTTTGTATTTTTGTGAACAAGTCAAGAATGAACTAAAATGCAACCTTTTGCATTTATATATACTTGGGCAATTTTGCAATTATTTATTTTTTACCTCCAAGCCCAATAAAATCTTATTTTATAAAGGGACCCCACGAATTTATTATGTTACCCTTTGAATAATCAATATTATTCAAGGGCCCATGTAAACTAAACTAGTTTACATTAACAACCCATAAATTTACCCTTTTTACCCTTTAACTATTAAAAGGTTATTTTTGTTCATCTCATTAATCTTAACACTTTAAGATATAATAATTAAATATAATTAATTATTCCTTGACCATTTTAACCCTTAAAATGTCACAAATAATTTCTATGTAACTATTACTATAGAAATCCCGTTATTACCCTTGAAAGGTGCTAGCCCTCTTCTGATAATCATTTCTCTCTCTCATCCTTCTCTAACTTCTCAAGGCTATTGGTGTGACCATGTAGGTCCACCGTGGATTAGCCTAGAGCCGGTTGTGGATGAATCCGGAAACCTGTCCGGAGGCCCAACGACTGTGGTAAACATCTAGCAATGTGCCATAGTCCCTAAACCACGATGAAGAAATACTTCATCGAACCCATTTCAGATCATACGTACCATGTAGGTAAAGTCCCTCCATTGAGATATCCTGATCGAGCACGGATTCATGGAACGTCAAAATCCTAAACTCGATCTTCTACCGAATCGTCGATCAATATGTCTGGAACTCGTCATCACAAACTTGCTTTTGTATGACTAATAATAAACTCTGGCCAGAGATTCCGTTTTCTGACATTTATCGATGTTTGTCTAGGAACTCGAATCCGGATGGAGTCAGTGGTACTCCCGATCCTATATTTCCGAGTCAATGGATCCCCTCTTGACCATCGTTCGTTTCCATATATGAACAACGCATGACCAAATAGGCTTTATTATATGAAACATGATTAGTCTCGTACTTGTACACCGTATGTACCATACGCATCCATATTAGATCTGACTATAATGTCTCAGGTCAAAGGACTACATCGTGCACTGATATAACCAAACGATAAATCATTGACTACATACTTTTCCAAGTAATTTGTCGTTATTCGGTCACGTTCGAAAAAAAGTTCACCAACCTTTAATCCATACCAATGCCCCAGTGACATGACTATCATCGTCATCCGTACTTATATCAACTCATGATATCTTTCGAAAGCATCCGATATGCCTACTATGCAATATAGTTGCCCAAATTATATTGCTTCCGTAGGAACCCTTTTCGATAATTCATTTACCGATTAAATGAATCATCTAGACAATTCATATACATACTTTATTTTAAATGCATGACTGAATAAAGGAAGCAATTTATATATATGAATTGAAGAACTATCTCTTCCATTATTTATGATATATATAGATACAAGACAAAATGCTCTGAAACCGACAACACGAATGGTTTCTAGGGCATACACTAATATACACTAACAAACTCCCACTTGCACTAAAGCCATTCGATGTTGTATCTCATACCCATCTTCTCAAGATGATGGTCCAATTGCTTCAGTGTCATCGCCTTAGTCAATGGATCAGTTAAATTTTCTGCTAAAGGAGTCTTCAGAATTATAATCTCTCTAGCTCCAACGAATTCTCTCAACATGTGATACTTAAGCTAAATGTGTTTCAATTTTTGGTGTGCCCTTGGTTCCTTTGCCTATGCAATAGCTCCAGTATTGTCACAAAATATGCTTATCGGGTAAGCCATGTTCGGAACCACACCAAGTTCCATTACAAGCTTTTGCATCCAAACAACCTCATTCTCTGCTTCCGAAGCAGCAATGTATTCAGCTTTTGTAGTGGAGTCAGTTATGGTTGTCTTTTTGAAACTTTTCCAACTAATAGCACCTCCATTACATATAAAAATGTACCATGACGTAGACTTTCTATCATCAATATCTGATTGGAAATCAGAATCTGAGTATCCTTGAATGTTTAACTCGGAACATCCATAACTCAGAACTAGATCCTTAGTTCTTCTCAAGTACTTAAGGATCGATTTTACAACCGACCAATGTTTCTCCCCAGGTTTGGTGATATCTGCTCGTAACACTTACAGCATAAACTATATCAGGTCTTGTACATAGCATTGCGTACATTAAGCTGCCTACGGCAGACGCATAAGGCACATTACGTATCCACTGCCGCTCTTCATCGGTCTTTGGACCATCTCCTTAGAAAGATGAAGACCGTGAGTGAAGGGCAAGAGACCTCTCTTAGAGTTCTCCATGCTAAATCTTTTTAGCATTTTCTCTATGTACAATTTCTGGGATAATCTAATTACCCTTTTCGTTCTATCTCTATAGACACGAATGTCAAGGACATATGTCGCTTCTCCTAAGTCTTTCATCGAGAAGGTTTTGGACAACCAAACTTTAACCTCTGTCATCATGCCTATATCATTTCCCATCAAAAGTATGTCATCTACATATAATATGAGAAATGTGATGGCATGATCTTTAACCCATTTGTATACACAAGGCTCATCCAGATTCTTGACAAAACCAAACGATTTGATTATGTCGTCAAATCAAATGTTCCAGCTTCTTGAAGCTTGCTTCAATCCATAAATGGATTGATGCAATTTGCACACCTTATGCCTTTCAGCAGAGGATACAAAACCTATTGGTTGTTGATAAGAGTGTAATTTATATATTTTTATTCCTTCCATATTATGTTTTTTGTTATGTTTTATGCCTAGTTGAGCTGATTAGAGCTTATTTTGTAAGTTTGGCATATTTGGATAGACTTTAGGAAATAATTGAGAAAAGATTAGGAAATTCCAGATTTTCCAGATTTTTCGTTATTCTGACTAGTGCTATGTTTTTCAGGTTTTTCAGGGAGCTAGATTCCTTGATTGCAAAAGTGTTCTTCAGAGAAATTAAATTAGACGAATCAATATTTTCAGGAAGGTATTATGGGAAAGAATCCGAGTTTGTTTGGGTTCTCAGTAGTTGTTGCAAAACCGGACCTGGAATCCTAGTCGCGGAAGGATTCCTTAGCTGAGTATTGAATCTTCGAACGGGCCTAACTGGAGCGTCAGATATCGAAAACGGGTGATTCAAAAGCCCAGATTCATAAACACATCATGGACTACAATTTTCATGAAGTGATGGAGCCCAGAAAAGATCTTTTACATTGCGATAATCCTGGTGCAAGCTGGAGACGAATTACGGAATCCATATCGATCGATTTTATCAAATCGGAAGTCTATCTTCTAGGAAACGTCTAGGAAAGAAATTCCGTGATTCTTGGGGAAGAATTAAGGAAAAAACATGTTATTTAATTAGAAGTTTTTAGGTAAAATCGGGGGAGAGATGGTGTGGGGGGACGGTAGAGTTTGAATTTTCAGAGTTTTTGCGTTCTAGATCAAGATGTGCGGCTAATTTCCTTCTTCAGTTCAAGGGGATTTTGAAGCCTAATTTCATGTCATTGGTGTAACTTAACCTCAGTAACGTTGTTCTCAATCTCATTTTTATTAGAATTTTTTATGTTATTCTGATTTAATTGTCTGTGATTCTTGTTTGAGTGATTTTGTTTTGGCCTGCTAAATTGTTTAATCAGAATTTAACTGTTAGAATTAGGAATTGTGATACGTAATTGTCCTTTTTCTATTCAATGAGTGACGCATGATGATAGCTGATTATGGACAAGTTTTCGGTCTATTGTCTTGAATAACATAACCTAAGTTAAATAATCCGAGCTTGCGTGATTGTTGCTTAGATTGATCTATTCTCCTAATTCTTAAGGTTGCCATTGAATTAAATCTAGAGAGCTTGTTCTAGGTTGTTCAAGGGTTAGTATCTACTTGAAGAGCTTGTTTCAGTAGTGACAAACTAAGGGAGAATTCGGGTATCAGAGCTTGTTATTTCCTAGGGTCAGTAGTTCCATAATGACGAGATAGAACAGTGTTACGGTTACTTTATGTCCAATGCATGTTTAGGTGGATATTGAACTGAGAACTGATTGTTTAACCTGATATTTTATTTCTCTGTTTTACTTTAGTTTGCCTTGATTACAAACCCCCTTTCATTACTGTTGTCAAGTTTACTGTTTAGAGTTTAGTTTGCGTTTCTATTGTTTTTATTGTTTTAGAATATAGAAATTAATCGAGTCACTCCCTGTGGGATCGACCCTTGCTTGCCCTTTATACAATTCAGTAGTTAGGTTAGTAAGGTTAATTAATTTGGTGCATTCGGCACGCTACCAGTTGTTCCATGTAGATGTTTTCCTCAATAAACCCATTGAGGAAAGCTGTTTTGACATCCATCTGCCAAATTTCATAATCATGGTATGCTGCGATGGCTAGCATTATACGGATGGATTTAATCATAGCTACGGGTGAGAAGGTTTCCTCATAATCCAATCCTTGTTTCTGAGTATAACCTTTCGCCACCAGTCGAGCTTTGAAGGTCTCTACCTCCCCATCCTTGCCAACTTTTCTCTTGTAGACCCATTTACAACCTACAGGAACTATTCCCTCCAGTGGATCCACAAGCGACCATACTTGATTGGCATGCATTGATTCTATCTCAGAATCTATCGCTTCCAGCCATTTTCCTGAATCTCTATCCAGTATTGCTTTTTCATAGCTTCTAGGATCATCACCATGATCATCTACTCCCACTAAGTAAGATTCAAAATCTTGCTCATGTAGGAACCCATATCTCTCTGGAGGTTTTGATATTCTAGAAGACTTCCAACACCGCCTTCCTCCAAGAATTCATTCTCGAGGAAGCACGCATTTCTACTGATCCAAACTCTTTGATCACTTGGGAAGTAAAATTAATATCCAATCTTTAGGATATCCAATGAACCGACCCTTGTCGGATTTAACATCCAGCTTATCAGATTTAACCAATTTAACATAAACTGGGCAACCCCAAATCTTCATATAATTCAGACTTTGACGTTTTCCATACCATATCTCATACGGTGTTTTCTGGAAAGTTTTAGACGGGA
The DNA here is from genome assembly GCA_026229545.1 of Pistacia atlantica. NCBI lineage: Eukaryota > Viridiplantae > Streptophyta > Magnoliopsida > Sapindales > Anacardiaceae > Pistacia > Pistacia atlantica. The sequence continues at coordinate 17,737,184 of CM047906.1, read as the reverse complement.
CCCTATTAAGGATATGTACAACGGTCTGGAGAGCGTACCCCCACAGAGACATTGGTAAGTCTGTAAAACTCACCATCGATCATACCATATCCAATAAGGTACGATTTCTCCTTTCAGACACTCCATTAAGCTAGGGTGTATAAGGAGGAGTCAACTGTGAGATGATCCCATTTTCTTTTAAGAACTCTTGAAACTCTGTACTCAAGTATTCACTCCCACGATCTGATCATAGTATTTTAATACTTTTTCCAGTTTGATTTTCTACTTCATTCTTGAATTCTCTGAATTTTTCAAAGGATTCATATTTGTATTTCATTAAATACAAATACCCATATCGTGACATATCATCTGTAAAAGTAATGAAGTATGCAAATCCTCCCCCGGCTAAAGTACTGAATGGTCCACATACATCTGTATGTATGAGTTCTAATAGTTCTTTAGCTCACTCTGCTTTACTCTTAAAGGGAGACTTGGTCATCTTTCCTTGGAGACATGATTCACAGGTTGGATAGTGTTCAGAACCCAATGAGTTCAGGATCCCACTTTCTCCAAGCTATACTAATCTTCTCTCTCCTATATGACCCAATCTATGATGCCATAGAATTTTAGGATTTGATTCAGATCGAGTTCTTTTATTAGAAATGGTATTGATTGAAGCATAGTCATTCAATTCTAAGACATACAAACCTTTTGTATTCACAGCTTTACCAACTAAAACATTTCCAAAATGTATTGAACATTCATTTCCATTAAACAGTACATAATAACCTGCTTTACACAAAGCAGAAATAGAAATGATGTTTCTAGTGGCTTTTTCTAAGTACAATACTTTAAACAAATTCAAAACATGTCCTGAAGGTAGTCTTAATGGGCAATTCCCCATGGCCTCGGCTGCAACTCGTGCCCTATTTGCCATCCTCAAAATGATCTCGCCCTTTGTCACCTCATAACTATTCTGAAGTACCTGCAAAGACATACAAACATGAGATGTTGCTACTGAATCTAATATCCAGGAATGACTATCTAAATTAACACTTAATTCATATTCAATCATAAGACATTGGTTCGTACCTGCTTTTCCTTTGCCTTTTTTCAGACTGTTCAGGTATTGAGGACAGTTCCTCTTCCAGTGTCCATCTTCTCCATAGTGGAAACATTTTTCCTTTACATTGGCCTTCTTTGCCTTCACCATTGGCTTCTTGAAGCTCTTATTCTTGGGTCCAACTTTTGGATCTCTCTTTGGTAGCATTTTGGGCCTTTTATTGGCCCTGCTAGTGGAGGCGGCAAAGACATCCTCATGTCCTTTCCCTTTCACATTCTATCTGTGAAATTCTTTAAGCTCATTTAGCAGTTCAGAGAGGTTTCTCTCAATCCTATTGAGATTGTAGTTAGTTATAAACGGTTTATAACTTGGAGGAAGGGATTGCAGAATCAAATTCACTTTGAGGTGGTCTGGCATGAGCACCTTATATCCATCCAGTCGATCTAATCCATTGATCATTTTAAAAGTATGATCATCTAGAGGTACCCCTTCCCTCAACTTCATGCTAAAGAGGGAAGCACACAATTCATACTCAACCACTCTTGGATTTTCGCTATACAACTCTTGTAGAGCTATGAGGATATCATAAGCATTTGAAACCTTTTCATGCTTAGTTTGAAGTTCTATATTCATGGAGGCTAGCATGTAATTTGTAGCCCTCTTGCTATCCTCTTTCCACTTTTCAAGAGCATCAAGCTCAGCTTGTGGAGCATCCGGTCCAATATCAAGTGGAAGAGGTGCTTCCAGGACATAGGCAATTCTTTCAAAATCTAGAACAATTCTAAGATTTCTTAGCCAATCTTTTAGGTTGGGTCCGGTTAACATGTTATTATCCATTATCCTTAGGAGAATATTGTTGGCCATTTTTTTGATTATTTATCACAAAGATGAAACTGCAAAGAAAAGTAATTTTATTAGTGTCTTGTAATCTTTTAAACCTTTTAATGCATAATCAAATTAGCTCCCACTATTTTATTCGAGTCCTACACTCCCTTAAATAGGATCTGGAAATTTTCGTTGGATTAAATTTCTTAGTGGGAAATCAATTTCTTATCAAATTCAATTAACCTCACATAATAGAATTCTTGGTTAATTAAGTCTAATAAGTAGGAAACTCTTTTCCTTTTATATCAGTATATAAGGTTTGATTCATATTCCTTGTCCTAGCTTCGGATACCTCACATAATAGAATTCTTGGTACCCTAGGCTAGTTAAATCCGAACCATTTTGCTTTCTTAGGATGGCATTTTCATCATTCCTCACATAATAGAATTCTTGGTCAAGGTGAAAATATCCATCCAAGAACAAGATCAACTTAATTCTAGGATATAAAGATTGTATCCCTCACATAATAGAAATCTTGGGATATTAAAATTTATATCAAAGAATTTAGTTATCCCACAATGGGAGACTTGGATTTAATAATTTTAAATTGGGGAGATTTAGGTTTAACCTTTAGTTAATTCATTTTAGCATGCCATGTTTAATTAACAATTCATACATATCACATATATGCATAAATTAAAGCATGTGGGTTGACCATAGGGCTTTTCGAAAATACATCCTAAAGGCAAACTATTTACCCTAATACTATATCTTCGATTGGATCATCATCCGGATGCTCTTCGGTTCTCGTCTAGCTGATTCAATTACAAACTGGATCTTAGGCACGCAGGCCTGATTAAAATAAATAAATAAAATTTAATTATTACAAGCCATTTAATAAAAGAATATTACAAACACTTTTGAATATTTTGAAAACCAAATGGCGCCCATGATCAACCCTCTAATCTAATATTCATTCATCACATAAATAAATATTAAACATTCATACCAAATATAATAAACAATTATTTAAAGGCATGAATCTAAATATATAAATATATCTCATATATTAATAGATATTATATATATATATATTCATGTGGTAATTTAATTATAAATTTGGGCCATGCAACAATTACACATTTCATAGGAATCATTACACAAACACTTTTGTCATATTCCACCCAAAGATATATTATTTAACTATTATCATCATTTCAATACTTTTTCACAAAAGTCATGCATGACATAGATAAATGGGATATATTACTCCAAGAGTAATTATTCTATGACACAAGTTACTTTTAACTAAAGTAATACCTTTTATGACACATTTGTCTTCTCAAAGACAATCATGTCATCTTGCATCATCAATTTTTGAAACCATTCAAACAACCAAATTATTACATTTCAAAAATATAATAATTTATGCCATGCAATGATGCATTATAAGATAATTTAATCAAATTAAACATCCTACATTAAAAATTACCACAATCATACATACATAATATCATAATTCATCATATGAATTAATAATCCATAACTTTATGCTAACATCAAATTCCACCACTAAACACTTGCAACATTTGCATACACTTCATGCAAAAATATACTTTAATCAAATTAAAAATAACACATTTAGCATGTCAAAGCATAAACCATTTAATCAAAGTAATGGAAATGAACATGCATGAACATTTTTCTAAATGAATCATCATGCAACATTTCCTAAAATATCATTCATCAATACATGAATGAAATAACATATCTTATGGCAAAACTAGTCATGGCCGAAAATGACATATATGCATGCATGTAGTTCTCAACACATCTCATGCAATAACCATCATCCAAACATGCTTTAAATCATATTCTAACATACCCAAACATATTAGAGAAAGAAGAAAAATCTGTTTTCCCAAAACAAAGAGATGGCCGAGAATCACACATGCATCAAACATGCTTATTACATCAAACAACTCATCCATTACAAAGGCATGCTTATTATAACCATTATCATCATTCAAAACATATGAGAATGAGAAGAAAAATGAACATCTACGTCTTATCTATGTATGGCCGAGACATGCATGTAAAGATCTACTATGAAAAAATCATTTTTGAACCATATCACTAACATGCAAACTCAACCAAGTTTGATGAACATATGAACACATGGAAAATGTCATTTTAGCTTATAAATTCGACATGCAAGGAGCTTTCAGCTCGGATACCATTTGAAAGAACAGCATGCATGCATGAAGAGTGGTGGAAATGGAGAAGAAAGCATGAAATGATGGATTCAAAAACCGATTTTTAAACAAAGCATGGAAATGAGATTATACCTTCTCCTTTGTTTTGGATTGATGAAGATTAGCCCCAAAAGGATGAGACCTCCGCACTTTAACACCACCTTGAGAGATTAGAGAGTGGCCGTGGGTGAGAGAGAGTTTTAGTTTGTGTTTTTGTGAACAATTCAAGAATGAACTAAAATGCAACCTTTTGCATTTATATATACTTGGGCAATTTTGTAATTATTTATTTTTTACTTCCAAGCCCAATAAAATCTTATTTTATAAAGGGACCCCACGAATTTATTATGTTACCCTTTGAATAATCAATATTATTCAAGGGCCCATGTAAACTAAACTAGTTTACATTAACAACCCATAAATTTACCCTTTTTACCCTTTAACTATTAAAAGGTTATTTTTGTTCATCTCATTAATCTTAACACTTTAAGATATAATAATTAAATATAATTAATTATTGCTTGACCATTTTAACCCTTAAAATATCACAAATAATTTTCTATGTAACTATTACTATAGAAATCCCGTTATTACCCTCGGAAGGTGCTAGCCCTCTTCGGATAATCATTTCTCTCTCTCATCCTTCTCTAACTTCTCAAGGCTATTGGTGTGACCATGTAGGTCCACTGTGGATTAGCCTAGAGCTGGTTCTGGATGAATTCGAAAACCTGTCTGGAGGCCCAACGACTGTGGTAAACATCTAGCAATGTGCCATAGTCCCTAAACCACGATGAAGAAATACTTCATCGAACCCATTTCAAATCATACGTACCATGCAGGTAAAGTCCCTCCATTGAGATATCCTGATCGAGCACGGATTCATGGAACGTCAAAATCCTAAACTCGATCTTCTACCGAATCGTCGATCAATATGTCCAGAACTCGTCATCACAAACTTGCTTTTGTATGACTAATAATAGACTCTGGCCAGAGATTCTGTTTTTCGACATTTATTAATGTTCGTCTAGGAACTCGAATCCGAATGGAGTCAGCGGTACTCCCGATCCTATATTTCCGAGTCAATGGATCCCCTCTTGACCATCGTTCGCTTCCACATATGAACAACGCATGACCAAATAGGCTTTATTATACGAAACATGATTAGTCTCGTACTTATACACCGTATGAACCATACGCATCCATATCAGATCCGACTACAATGTCTCAGGTCAAAGGACTACATAGTGCACTGATATAACCAAACGATAAATCATTGACTACATGCTTTTTCAAGTGATTTGTAGTTATTCGGTCATGTTCGAAAAATAGTTCACCAACCGTTAATCCATACCAATGCCCGAGTGACATGACTATCATCGTCATCCGTACTTATATCAACTCATGATATCTTTCGGAAGCATCCGATATGCCTACTGTGCAATATAGTTGCCCAAATTATATTGCTTCCGTAGGGAACCCTTTTCGATAATTCATTTACCGATTAAATGAATCATCTGGACAGTTCATATACATACTTTATTTTAAATGCATGACTGAATAAAGGAAGCAATTTATATATATGAATTGAAGAACTCTTTCTTCAATTATTTATGATATATATAGATACAAGACAAAATGCTCTGAAACTGACAATACGAATGGTTTCTAGGGCATACACTAATATACACTAACAGCAGCATCCGGAGGAGCATTGCAAAACAAGACACCTGAAGAAGCTTATGAGTTACTTGAAGTCATGGCAAGAAACAACTATCAGAGACCCAATAAGAAAATGCATTCAAAGAAGTCCATGGATATTCATGATACACGGCCATTTTAGCCCAACTTACAGCACTTCAGAAGCAATTAGGAGGTATGTAGGAAATTCTATTCAAACATCTCAAATGACATGTGATTTTTGTGCAGGTAATCATGCGAGCAATGAATGCCAAGTGGGGAACACCTTTGCTTCAGCTTCATCATCATCATCATCATCATCATCATCATCAAAACAAGTCAATTATTTGGCAAGGAAACAGAGACAACAGAACAACCCTTTCTGTAACACATATAACCCTGGTTGGAGAAATTATCCAAATCTATCTTGGGGCTATCAGAACAATCAATGGAACCAAAGAAATGCGTCAAACAATCAAGTTGGGATGAATCATCAATCAAGGGAGCAAAGATTGTCGAAATTGGAGGATATGTTTGGGAAGTTCATGCAAGAGACCACATGTTTCATGAGTGAGACGAGGGCAAATTTTAGAAACCAAGGGGCGTCCATTCGAAACTTGGAGGTACAGATGGGGCAAACAACTGAAAAGTTGAATAGCGACCACAGGGTTCCCTAACAAGTAACATAGTGACAAATCCACGAGAACAAGCAAATGCAATAATTTTACGAAGTGGAACAGTTTTGGAAGGGGTTGAACAAAAAGGGAAGGATGAGAACACACCAAGTAAAGTGAAGGAAGAATCCGATGAAGAATTCGAGGAAGAAGTCATGGTTGAAGAGAAGCCAACGTCCTAGGGAAGAAGAACCGAAGAGGGAATAGAGGCCAAGGCAAAAGAAAGAAAAATTGCCATTTCCTAAGATACCACCGGAGTTGGCACATCATACTCCTCTTGTTCCCTTTCTTCAAAGGCTCAGAAAGAAAAATCAGGATAAGCAGTTCACAAAATTCATTGAGGTATTTAAAAAACTGCATACTAACATTCCGTTTGTAGATGCCTTACAACAGATGCCGAGCTATGCAAAATTCCTCAAGGAAATTCTGTCAAACAAAAGGAAGTTAGAAGAGCAGGAAATAGTGATGCTTACAGAGAGTGCAGTGCCATTCTACAAAAGAAGCTGCCACCAAAACTCAAGGATCCAGGGAGTTTCACTATCCCTTGTGTTATAGGAGATATTACATTTGATAGAGTTTTATGTGATCTAGGTGTAAGCATTAATCTAATGCCTTTTTCTGTTTTCAAGAGACTAAGGATTGGTGAAGTGAAGCCAATAACCATATCTTTGCCGCTTGCAGATAGATCCATCAAGCATTCGAGGGGCATAGTTGAAGATGTACTAGTTAAGGTGGACAAAGTCATCTTTCCTGCAGACTTTGTCGTGTTGGATATGGAAGAGGACAAGGAAATGCCTCTCATCTTAGGGGGACAATTTCTTGCCACTAGAAGAGCCTTAATTGATGTACAATAAAGGAAATTGCTTTTAAGGGTCCAAGATGAAACGGTGACATTCAATGTCTTTGGGGCCATGAAATTTCCATCAGAGTCAGATTCATGCTTTAGTGTAGATTTGGTGGATAGACTTGTAGCAGATGCTATCAAAGAAAACACCCCTCAACTACCTTTAGAAGTTTGCATTGTCTAATAAAAAACAACAGAGGTAGATAAGCCAGCAAAGAATGAGTGTGCTAGGCTTTTGGAAGCACTTCAACCGTTAAACGCAAGCCAAGATCCAGAATTTGAAGATTTTGACATAGAAAAGAAGAAGGAAAAGGCAAGAACGGAAGAACCTCCAAAACTTGAACTGAAGCCTTTACCATCTCACCTCAAATATGTATATCTTGGTGAATCAGAAGCCTTTCCAATGATTATCAATGAAAAGCTGAGTAAATTGGAGGAAGAGAGGCTGATTCTAGTGTTAAGAGAGAATAAATCAGTAATTGGATGGACCATATCAGACATTAAGGGCATCTCTCCATCTTTTTGTATGCACAAGATACTCATGGAAGATGATGTCAAGCCTAGGGTGCAGCTGCAACGAAGATTGAATCTTTCTATGAAGGAAGTGGTGAAACTTTTAGATGCAGGCATCATCTACCCTATTTCAGATAGTCCATGGGTGAGTCCGGTGCAAGTGGTTCCAAAGAAATGAGGTATCACGGTAATAAAGAATGACAGTAATGAATTGATACCAATTAGGACAGTCACGGGTTGGAGGGTGTGCATCGACTACAGAAAACTGAATGAAGCAACAAGGAAGGATCATTTCCCACTTCCTTTCATCGATCAAATGTTGGAAAGATTGGCAAGGCATGTTTATTATTGCTTTCTAGATGGCTTTTTCAAGTTATAATCATATTGCTATTGCTCCTGAAAATCAAGAGAAGACGACATTCACTTGTCCTTATGGTACCTTTGCTTACAGAAGGATGCCTTCTGAGTTGTGCAATGCACCGGCCACATTCCAACGATGCATGATGTCAATTTTCGGTGACGTGGTAAAGCGGTTCATAGAAGCCTTCATGGATGACTTCTCTGTTTTTAGTTCTTCTTTTGATAATTGCCTATCTAACCTTTCATTTGTTTTGCAGTGATGTCAAGATACAAATTTGGTGCTCAACTAGGAGAAATGTCACTTCATGGTTCAAGAAGGAATAGTACTCGGTCACCGAATTTCAAAGGATGGCATTGAAGTGGATCGAGCCAAAACGAAAGTGATTGAGAAGCTGCCACCACCTACAAACGTTAAGGTAGTCCGGAGTTTCCTGGGGCATACAGGGTTCTATAGACGATTTATAAAATATTTCTCCAAAATTTCTAAACCCTTTTGCAATTTGTTGATTAAGGATGCCTCTTTTGATTTTGATGATGAATGCATGCATGCTTTTGAAACTCTTAAGAATTTATTAGTGTCTCCACCCATTATTGCAGTTCCAATTGGGAACTACCCTTTGAATTGATGTGTGATGCTAGTGATTTTGCATTAGGAGTAGTTTCTGGACAAAGGAAGAACAAAGTTTTGCATGTAATTCATTATGCTAGCAAGACACTAACCGGTGCATAGTTGAATTATGATGTGTGTTTCCTAGAACATGCAATATGTAGGAAGTATACTAGTCGCACAAGTAATAGAGTGATGAGTAAGTATCGTTCCCATAAGAGTTGTTGCTAAACACTAAGTTTTCTACCGTTTTCAAGTTGAAGCAATCGAATTCTTTGGATTTAAGGGAGCAATTTAAACTATAACTAAAACAAAATTTTACTAAAATAAAATTTAACTATGAAAGCAAGATTTAAAATATGGATAAAATCAATTCAAACAAACGGGTAGGGTTTTGACTTCATTCGGACTCTATCGGTTAAACCTAAAGAATTAAACTAAATTCATATTCACATGCATTGATTGTAAATCAAACTGTCTAAGGTGTCCAACATACCTTCTCAGTCTATGTTTTCCTACTCTTCCCTATTAACCTTCTGCACCCAACAAATTGAAAGTTAATAAATCTAAGCTCATTAAGCACAAGAATCCTAGATTGATTTCATTGGTTCTTGAATCTATCTATAGCATCCAATAATACAATGATGATTACCCAAGAAGCTTAACATGAATTATCTCTCAATCTCATCATGTTCATCACATAAAAAGAATAAATACAGAATAGTCACACAATCAAAGCAAAATCATATGAAATTAATAATCATCAACTCTCTTACCCATTAAAATCCGAACTACATCAAAACCCTAACCCAAAATAGGTTAGTTCATGGCTAAATCAATAAAACAATTAAAAGAAATGAAAAATTCCAAGTTCAAGATCATGGAAACAAGAGAAAAGGAAAAGAATCTTCCCAATTGACGAATCCACTGATTTCACCTCGAATCTTCACACTTTGTTTAATCCAAAAATCACTCAAAATTGAATCTAAGAAAATGTAAAACTGCTGTCTATCTCTTCCACAAATGCCCTAAACAAAAAGACTAAGTATTTCTTTTATACCTCGCCCAAAATCTTAAAACTTCGCCTAAAAACGAAACTGTGCGTTTTACAAAAACTGGAAAACGCAGACTTCGCCGTGGCGACAAAGGAACTGAATCTGGTGCGTGACTGGCTTCTTTCGTAGCGACGAAGCTTCCTGAAGGATTCTGAAAATACCGAATTGCCCTCCGCTTGCTTCTGAGTCCAGAAACTCCAAATTCGTCTTTATTCACTCAAAATGTCCATTTTAACCTGAAACACGAAATGTAAGGGATTAAGTAGCAATTCATGCAAAAATAAACTAAGAAGTATCTAAAATCCGGCCTAAAAGCTTAAATAAACTAGTATAATCCTCGGATTATCAAATACCCCCAAACTAGGGACATGCTCATCCCCGTGCATCAGGTACAAAACAAGATAAAAGAAAAAAAACCTAAACGTTCAAAAACACAAAACAGCAAATGACAAAAATTAAATAAAAGAAACAAAAGACTCGACTCACAAAACAACTGCCTAGAATTTATACCAATCTCAAAAGTTGTTGCAAAATTATTAATAGAAAAATGTTTAACACTCCAAGAAGTTATAAGTTGCATTGACTTTCTTTCTCAATTGGTCCCCCGAGTAGCTAATCCCCACTTCAATCCACCTTCCGACTTCTCGGATTATTTTATGCAGGAATGCAAAGTTATCAAATTGTGGCAGACTCCATAAGCCTAAATATCGAACTACTCTCCACTAATGAGGACTAGACAAAGATATGAATCAAAAGGTCTTTATAAGCTTGTAACGCTAGGCTCAAGAAGTGGGCTCCAAGAAAAAGGATAGGAAATACAAAGTAAGAGAACTCGGTTGACCTCATGCAAACACTCAAATCAAATCGAACTCCATCTCTTCTCAACCACCAATCAACGTGTCCACTAATTTACAACCCTCAAACTTGTATCTTTCTTATTTCTAATACCATAAATGCGCCGGGGGAAGTGCGTCTAAGGTGTACGTGGCGTTGTTAAACCAGAGGTTGCCAAGTACTACTAGGCAGTTTTTAAGGCGGTTATTGGTTTCCAACCGAGATACCCTTAAACTTGGCAAAAGAAATTTTTTTTTTTTTTTTTGAATCAAAACAAATCAATTGAATTGAGGTGAACTACCTCTTTTATTTTTATTGCCCTTCTCACAACCCCCAAACTATTCTGTAATAACTGCTTTATACTACTCATACAAATATATTAAGTAGAATACATTTATATTAACAAAAATAAATGGGCCCAAAAACTTTTCTTTTATTACATATAAACATTCTTTATACAACATAACACTATCATTTACAAAATGCCATTAAAACAGCGGATAGTGTAGCTATTGCTCCTCGCTTGCCAATGCCCATCCAACCGCATTTTCACCTAGATCCTGCAACCACAAAGAAAAACAATGGGGTGAGCACAAAATAATGCTCAGTAAGTAAATCCTCTACTCGACTGTCCCCATAACTCTTTCTCTTAATTCTTTCCTTACACTTTTTCTCATCTCATTTACTATTTTCTCTTTCACATAGCTCTTGCTTACTTAACTTCTGCTATATGTCACGGCCTCATCTTACCGGAGGCACGGCCTCATCTTACCGGAGGCACGGCCGGGTTGAGTTCACACAGCACCAACCCACTCTTCGTGACTTTCGGGTGGAGATCACAAAGCACCAACCCGCTTTTCATAACTTTCGGGTGGAGATCATAAAGCACCAACCTGTTTGAGTATCTACCAGGTGGAGATCACAAAGCACCAACCCGTTTTTAGTGTTTTTCTCATTCTCTCTACTCTTAGAGTAGTTCATCCACAAAGTTCTCTACTCTTTCTCAAGCCACTTCTCAATGCACAATTAATCTTCTCCACTAATATACTCATGAAATGCCAACATGCAATGTTGCAATAAGGTTTACTACTCATGGCATTTCATCAAACATCTAGTGTGCATACATACACTCTACTTTATCTATAGTTCTATCTCTCTCTTGAACCATCCAAAATGGGAGGAAACTCCCTCACATAACTATGATTCTTGTCATAAAAGAGCACTCCCAAAGAAATTACTCAATCTCCTCCAACTTCATTTCAAACTACATCCTCTTATCACATATTCATCACATATTAACACTTTTCATCAATGAAGTGTATTCAACAACCATACAACAAATACTCATCTCAACCCAATTTCTCAATATATCATACACATGCATAAGTAAATCTCTACTTAATCTCTACTAAAAAGTTTTCTCAAATTTCAACTTGGGATGGATTTACTTACCTTGTAATAGAGAGATCTCACTAGCACTTTCCTTTCCTTTAAATGCTTGTCTCTTCTCTACAACTTTACACAATAAAACCATAAGCTTTCAATGTACAAATATATGCAAAACTTCACATCTAAAGCAAGAATCCTTACCTTAGGATGCCTTAGATTGATTTTCTACCAAGATCCAACTAAAAACCCTCAAAGATCCTTGAAAGATGGAAGGAAGAATTGAGAGGAAATGGTGAAAGAGTATGGCGGTGGAAGAAGAATAAATGAAGGGTTTATGAAGCTTATCTCCTTTTTAGCTCAAACTTTCTTCATTTATTCCCATATTGCCCTTACTCTTCCTTGGAAATTCCATCGTTGTCCTTTAAATCATTACAATCACACCCCCACTCTAACATATTCTCCATAAAATTCTCTTACATTTTACTCCCCACTTTTCCTGCTAATTAAGGGTAGAAAGGTCATTTGACCCCTATGGAGAATTCTCTAGAAACCTCAAGAAACTTTTCTATTGTCCCGTCGCCACAGCGAAGAAAGTTCCGTCACCTCGGCAAAAAATTACAGAGCTGACACCGCAATTACAAAGCCAACGTCGCCGCGGCGAAGATCGAAATTCACACTTCACCAAAACTCAACCAAAATCAGGGCAAACACTCAACCAAACCAACTAAGGGCCAACCAACTCAAAATAACGACATACAAGCTCAAATGAGAACAAATCAATAAACATTCATACATACAACATAATTTACTACGTACCTCAAGTGGGGTGTTACATATTGTTTTAGTTTATTCGTACAACTCTTCCCGTTCTTTGTGTTTGCATTAGGATCGAATTCTCCTAAGGGTACGACAGAGTGTTTAGGGTATAAGGATCGGACAATTTTTGGTTTGCCAAGAAAAATAAAGCAATAATTATTCATACGGCTCAAATGGGTGACTAGGGACAATTTCATTCCTGGGTCGGCTAGAAAGGCTCAAACGTTCCAAAAAGAATGCCTAAATCATCTCCTCAACCATGTCTAATCCTAGAATTTTGCCTCAAGCACTTCTCTACTAGGTTCTAGAGTCCACCAACATTATCAAAACTTTACCTAAGTACATAAAATGAATCTAAGCATGCCGACAAAGCGAAAATGGTAGTTGAACCACTCAACAAACCTCAATCAAAATTCAGTCAATAAACCTAAACTTGAAGCAATGCTTAACATTTCTCAACAATAAAAATGCAACAATCCAATTCGCATCATTGATTTATACAATTCATCATCGGCAAAAACAATCAAACCAAAGTAAAATAAACAAAATCAAAAATTTTCTAATTTTCCTACCCCCAAACAAAAGATGACATTGTCCCCAATGTCCCATTACGCATAAATTAGGAATAGAAAAACAAAAACAACAAAGGTACGAGATAGTTCCCTGATGAATACGTGAAGATTCACTCCACAGTGCACACCCGATCTGTGACCTTTTCATCACCCAACATCTGTCAAAACAATTGAAATTGTGGTATCCACTATGTTAGAAAAATCCACTGACTAATATGAAAGTATTACAACCTAATCTCGTCCTTGCACAAACTACAAATTAAAAGAAAAATGAAACAACGAAAACAACTACAACAATCCAAAACAAAAATATAAACTGAGTTTAATGTTTGAAATGAAAAACAAAATCAACTAAAAACAAATAAAAATAAAGAAAAACAAAACAGGTGTTCCGGTGCTCATTCTTCGCCTCTCTCGTCTTCCTCGTCTTCCTCTTCTTGACTCGGAGCCCATCCACTCATCTGAATCCTGGTCAGCCCATTGGAATCCTGAAGTGTCAACGTTGACCTTGTTGAAGCTACTCTTCTGCATATCATACATCATCTGGGTCTGCTCAGCCAACCAATCCTAACGTTTTTCCATATGTTTCATCATACCCATCATCTGTTGTATCATCTCCTTCTGTGTAGCTGTGGAGCTGGAGGACGGGCCTTGTGTGGTTTTCTGCGGTTTTGTTCCTACCCTTGGTTGCTCAGCTTCTGGACGTTCAAGATGCTTCTAAAAATAATCTGAATTGAGGATAGGGGCAGCATGAATACGTTGCTCATCACCTTCCACCTTGGCTTCCGCTCTAATGCACAAGGCTGTAATGAGATGTGGGAAAGAATAACTTAATCACCCTGGTTTGGCGGCATGATGAATGTTGTTAAAGATAATTCGTCCCACATTTATACTCTTTCCTATGGCAATAGCATAAAGCAATAATGCCTTCTCATAAGTTACCGTGCTATAGTGCGTTTCTAGCATCAACCTTGCACTAAACAAATACTGCCACAGTCGAGCCATCGATGTCAAAAAAGTTCCCTTAATGGTCTTATTTTGTTTCTTCGACACTGACCAAGTTGCATCTGGTTTTGCAATGACCGGAAGAATGATACTATCCTAAAACTGTGTCCCCCTAAACCTTCTGTACTCATCCTGATCAATCCCTAGGCAGGTTGTAAAACTCATTGATCACATCTTCTGTAAATGGCACATCAATCCCTCTCACAAATGTAGTACCTCCTCACAATTCGAGAGGTTTACTAGCAGCTCTACAGCCAGTTGTGCATGAGCACTCATAAACAATTTCCACTGTCTCCCTCGACTCTAGTCCAACGCCTGACTCGCGGTCAATCCGCACTCAGGAATAAAGCCCTTATCTCTTCTTTGGATAGCCCTTTGATATTGTTTATGGGCCTCTTCATTCACAAAGTAACTGTCCACTTTCTTTTCTTTTCCCTTGCCCTTGTATGGAACCTTAACTTTGGGTGCCATTTTCTATAATTCAACTCATAGCTCAACCCAAAAATTCAAGCCTAGGTTCCCCTCAACAAAAAATTCAAACCTAAAAAAGAAAATTGAAAACACTTCCAAAAATTCGCAAGTTGGAGAGTATTTTAAGGCATTGTCATGACAAGGAAGTTGGTGATCACTTTGGAGAGACTAGAACAGCAGCCAAGGTCCTTCAATTTGGATTTTATTGGCCAACTCTATTCAAGGATGCTTTCCGGGTAGTTCAAGAATGCGACCAATGTCAACGGAGTGGAAATATTTCAAGGAGAGATGAGATATCGTTGAATAACATTCTAGTTGTTGAACTTTTTTATGTGTGGCGGATTGACTTCATTGGCCCTTTCCCGAATTCATATGGAAATGTTTACATATTGGTGGCTATTGACTATGTGTCGAAATGGGTGGAAGTAGTTGCATTACCATCCAACGATGCCAAAGTGGTGGTTAACTTTGTGAGGAAGAACATTTTCTCAAGATTTGGAGTACCATTGGCAATCACCAGTGATGGGGGATCTCAGTTTTGCAATAGGCAATTTGATGCTCTCTTGGGAAAATACGGAGGAGTGAAACATAGAATGGCTACACCATACCATCCTTAGACCAGTGGGCAAGTGGAACGTTCAAACAAAGAGTTGAAAAGAATTTTAGAGAAGACAATTAACACGTCCAGGAAGGACTGGTCACAGAAGTTAGATGATGCATTATGGGCATACTGCTCTGCATTCAAGACTCCAATTGGTATGTCTCCGTTTCGATTGGTTTATAGGAAGGCGTATCACTCGCCGATGGAACTTGAGCATAAGGCATATTGGGTAGTCAAGCAACTAAACATGGATTTACAAGCTGTTGGGGAGGAAAAGATACTGAAATTTAATGAACTTGACAAGTTTCATCATAAAGCTTATGAGAATGCCCGTATTTACAAAGAAAAAACCAACATGTGGCATGACAAACATATCACAAAGAAAAACTTTGAAATGGGTCAGAAAGTTTTACTGTACAATTCTAGACTTAGGCTCTTTCCCGGAAAACTTAAGTCTAGATGGTCCGGACCCTTCATAGTTACAGAAGTCTACCCATACGGGGCTGTGGAGATTTCACATGAAGAAAATGGGACATTTAAGGTTAATGGTCAGCAATTGAAGTCATACATTGATGGGGCATTGAGTTGCAAGTCACTACCTATCAAACTCGACATTCCAGAATGAGGACTTGAGAAAGTCGAGCTTCCGACTATAAACAAGCGCTGCTTGGGAGGCAACCCAAGCGTTCTCATTTTTTTTAGTTGTTTTAAATTTTTTTTTTTTTTTGACTTAGGAAATAGTTTAATTTTGTTTGTCTTTTGGTGTTTCTGGTGAATGATCAAAATGTGGCAAATATTTGAATTTTCTAGACTGTGCCGCAGCATTGTATACACTGCCAAATGAGTGCTCATGGAATTCAGGATTTCGCTGCGGCGAAGTTATTCTTTGCCGCGGCATCGTGCACACTACCAAAGTTGGACTTACAGAAATTCCAGATTTCGCCTAGGGGAAGTTTATTCTTCACCGCGGCATTGACGCACTGCCAGACTTTGCCGCTGTGATAAAATTTATTCGCCGCTACATCAAGCACATCGCACAAATGATTCAAGAACTTCGCCTGGCGAAACCTACTTTCTACATAAACATGCACTGACTCTTCATTTTTTGCGAGAGCTCCCGAAAATTTCCAAGAACCAAACACTTCCACCTTCAATCCAAATTGTTTCCAACCAAGATTCTTCCCACTACTCCACTCCTTAACCCTCATAAACACTAAATCATCTCAAATTTTCAAGGATTGTGCAAGAATTTGCGGAAACACTAGGTTTACTATAAATTGGGGATCCTTCAATTTGGGCAGAAATTGGTGAAATCAAGAGTAAATCTGAGGTGGGCAAGGTACAAATTGGTATATTTAGTGTTGATTTTAATTAAATTTCAGTTAGACTTGCTCTGTGAATTGATTGAAGTGCTTGAGCTTGATTTTGGTGCGAATTGTGAGGTGATTTTGGGTTGAAATTTTTGGAGTTTAAGTTATGTGTGTTGAGGAAGTATGGGTGTGTAATTTCGAAGTTGGTTGATTTCGTTTGGAAGATTGGTGATTTTGGGGTTTAAGTGTCAATTTTGAAACCTTAGGGTGAAGTGAGGAAGTGATTGTGGGTTGCAGAAAGTGTGTTTTAGTGTTGAATTTTCAAGTTGAATCACTAAGTTTGGGGGTAGATTTGAGTGAACATTATTGAAAGCCGAAATGCTATTCAAAACTGTTGCCAGAGGTAAAGGAAAATAGGTCGACAATAGATTTGTGAATGAGAAGGCTAGATAGCGTTATGAAGGAGCAATTAAAAGAAAAGACAAAGGTTTTATTGCCGAGAGAGGATTGACCATAGTCAATAGAGAAGATTGGATTCAAGAAAGAGGTTGGGATCTCTTTCTACATGAACCGAAACACTTAGCCATAGAGCTAATCGTAAGAGAGTTTTATGCAAACTTCCCTGAGTATGAGCCCGGACATGTATATGTGAGGGGTATTAAGGTGCCAATTAGTGCGAACAATGAATTTTACCAAATTGATCCAATTGACCGTGATGAGTATGTAGAATTCAAAAAGCAAGAGATTAACCAGGATGAGATTCTTAGAGTTATTGCAAAGCTGGGTACCTCTTGGGAAATTTTGAAGAAGGGAAGGAGAAGCATAAAATGGACTAATTTGATTCCCATGGCTAGAATTTGGCAGTACTTTGTTTGTGTGAGGATGGTTCCAGAAACGCACAATAGTTCAATGGTTTCTGAGCGAGCAGTCTTACTTTATGCCATTGCCACTGGAAAGAAAATAGATGTGAGGAATATCATAATGGAGAGTATACGGCATGCAGCTAAACCAGGGCGAGAGAGCTTTGCCTTCCCACATCTCATCACTGAGATTTGCACTTGAGCGGGAGTAAAGAAGGTAGATGATGAACCATTTCTTCATCCTGCCCCAACCTTCGATCAAAACTATTATTACAGGCTCTTAGAGCATCCCACCAGTGAAGGAACCAACTCCAACTCGAAAAGACCAAGAACCATAACAACTTCCACAACACCTAGTTAAACATCCATGACAAGGGAGCTATTGCAACAAATCTTGGAAAAAGTGAACAGAATGGAACGATGTCAAGATTGGATGGCAAGTCAGACTAGAATGTTGTATGAGATGCAATACAACTGCTGCACCAATCTGGGCATTGATGTATCAAACTTCCAATGGCAAGATTGGCAAAAGGAGAAAGAAGATGATGCCATGGAAGAAGATGATGACGTCGAATGAGAAGAGGAAGATGACGAATGAAGCCTGAAACACTTGTATTTGTGTTTTCATTTCTTTTTGTTTTTGTTTTGTACATTGGGACCAATTTTCCTTTGTTAGATTGTTAATTGTTGTTGTTTGAATTTTCTGGTTTAGTTTGATAAGGTTGAGATTAGGTTGTAATTTTTTCGTATTAATCAGTGAAGATATCTAACATAGTGGGCACCATAGAGTTTCATTTATTTTACAGACAATGATGATGAGGAAGCCAAGGAATGGGTGTGCATGATGTTGAAGGACAAGCAACCTTCACGGATTAATCAGGGAAGTATCTCGTACCCTTTAATTCTGTTTTTCTATTCTTGAGATGTGTATGATGCGACATTGGGGACAATGTCATTTTAAGTTTGGGGGTAGGAAAATTTGAAAAATTTTGTGTTTAGTTTGTTTTTGTGTTTTGTATTGTTGTTGTCAATGATGAATTTCATAGATCTATGATGAGAATAGGATTGTTGAGATTTTATTTATGAAAAACATTAAGCATTGCTTCAAGTTTATGTTGGTTGATTAACTTTTCTTTTCTAGAGGTTTGTTGAGTGGTTCAACCACCATGTTCATTATTTCGGCATGCTTAGAAACATTTTATGTGGTTAGGTGAAGTCTTGAGAATGTTGGTGGACTCTAGAACCTAGTTAAGAAGTGCTTGAGGCGAAATTCTAGGAATAGACATTATTGAGGAAATGATTGAGGCAATTTTTCGGAACGTTTGAGCCCTTCCAGCCGACCATGAATAAATTTTTCCCTAGTCACCCGTTTGACCCTTATGAGATTATCACTGTTTTATTCTTCTTGTGCAACCAAAAATGCCCAAACCACTCACCCTAAACACGTTTCATACCCTTTAAGAGAATTCTAGACCTAGTGTCTGCCACAAAAGAGCTTGGAGAGTTGTGTGAAAATTTGACGAACCAAAATCTTAAGTTTGGGGGTCGCAAAAAGGGCAGGAAGAAACGGTAATTGACCTCAATAAATTGATGTTCATATTCATATTTTAAAAAAAATTAAAAAAAAAGAAATAGAAATTTGAGAGTTTCAAAACTAAGAAATGTATATGTTTGAGGGTTATAAAATGGTTGACACCTTGATTTGTGGATGAGAAAGAAAGCGGAGATTGATGTAGCTCTTAGTGTTTGCATGAAGAAAACCGAGTTCTCTTACTTTGTTTATCTTATCCTTTTCCTTGGAGCCCACTAACCGAGCCTAAAGTTACAAGCTTGTAAAGTCCTTCTGATCCTTAGTGATGTCTAGTCCACATTAGTTAAGAGTAGTTCGATACGTAGGCTTATGGAGTCTACCACCATTTGAAACTTTGCATTTCTGCATAAAATAATCTGGGAAGTCGAAAGGTGGACTAAAGTGGGGATCACCTACTCAGGAGGCTGATAAAGGAAGTTAGTCAATCAACTTATAACTTCTTGGAGTGTTAAGCATTTTCTCGTAATAATGTTTCAACAATTTTTGAGATTTGTATCAATTCTAGGCATTTCTTTGTGTTTGATTTTAACTCTAAATTCTCTCTTTTCATTTTCAATTTTGCTGTCTTTTTATGTTTGTTAGTTGTCCTTCTTTAGTCAAATTTTGTGCCTGATGCTCGAGGACGAGCATGCCTTAAGTTTGGGGGTATTTGATAATCCTAGGATTATACTGTTTTATCTATGCTTTATGGCTGGATTTTGGATACTTCTTCTTAAGTTTGTGCCTGAATTGCTACTTAATTTCATATATTTTACATTTCAGGCCAAAACGTGCAGTTAGAGCAAAACTCAGCGGAATTGAGTTTCTGGACCCAGAATCAATCGAATTTCAGGATTCGAGAAAGTTCTAATGCGGATTTGAAGCACTATGAAGCTTGTTGCTATTGGAGATCACTAAAGATTGAAGATTCAAGCAAGGAAGCAAGTGGAGGGCAGTATCATAATTTCATAATAGTTCAAAAAAGTTCGCCGTGGTGAAGTTTATTCTTTGCCGCGACGATAAAGTCTCAGGTCAGATAGTGAAATTAAATCCAACTCAATGCCGCGGCGAAGTTTATTCTTCGTTGCGACGAAAACTGCAATATTCAGTTAATTAAAATTGTGCGTTTTAATATTATGGGATTAGTCTTAGGGTTTAGGAGTCGACTATTTAAGGGAGACTTAGTTATTTTGTAAGGGTTTCGACACTGTTTGGAGAAAAAAGAAGAGAAATTGAAGATTGGAAGCCTTTGGGTTCATCAATTAGGGAAGAATTTACTCTCCTTTTGTTATTCCATCATGTTGAACTCTGTGTTTACAGCTTTTATTTTGATTTGTTTTATTTTTAGTATGAACTAACTCACTTTTGGGTTAGGGTTTTGATGTAATTGAGATTTTAATGTCTAATCAATAAATTGATGTTGCTTTCATATTCTATTGCTTGGATTGTGTATTTACTCTTGCTTTAATTGAAATTAATTGTTGAGTATGATGAGACTGAGAAGTGAATCATGCATTAGCCTCTTAGAGTAAATACCATTGATTGATTGAACGCTAGAGATAGGTTCAAAGATCCATGAAATCAATTTAGGATTCCACTTAGCTTAACGGACTTAGAACTATTAACCTTCATTTTGTTGGGTGCGAAAATTTAATAGGGATAAGTAGGGAAACATAGCCTGAGAAGGTATGTTTTACAGGTTAGGGTGTCCGATTTATAATCCTTGCATGTGAACTTAGAAGCAACATAAATTGTAGATTAAATCATAAAATCCTAGTGAAGTCAAAACCCTAACCGCTTTGTCTTAATTGATATTTTCTTGAATTGATATTGCTTTCATTAGTTTTGTTTTCACTTCAACTTAATTGTCTCCCGTAAATCCAACCATTTTTCGTTTGCTCCAACTTGATACAAATTAGGAAAATTAGTACTTGACACGCAATCCTCGTGGGAACGATACTTTACTCATCATTCTATTACTTGTTGCGACTAGTGCACTTGCTACATATTGCATATTGTAAATTCAATGCAATAGGGGTTCTTCCAAGAATGTTCCCTTGGGACCATCAAGTTAAGTTGTGATGCATAGACCGCGCTTATGCATTTGAGATCCCCGACGGTAATCAAGGATAGTGGTTCTTTGCGCAGCTTATGGGCTGGGACGGCTGGGCATGAGCCAACTGAATCAAAGCACAATCAAACAAGCCTACGGCGTCGGGGTCCGAAGTTCATCCGACCAATTCTTCATAAACCTCAGTTGTTATGTCCCCAAAAACTGTTGAGCCCATGGGCGAATCAAACATACGATTTATGGTATGACTGCTGCAGGAAGACATGGCTATAGCTCGCTCCTGGGTACCTAAAAAAGAAGCGAACAAGTGTTAGAGCTCAAGCAACTCGGCGATCATTCCACACTCGCTTCCAGTTTAGGTACCTGAGATAGCTCGCGTAATACAACGAGTGTATGTGACTAACCCAGGATACCGGCAGCCACCGCGTTAAAACCCTGTAAAGCTCGAGACTGTTGGAGATGCACCCAAAAACCCTAAAACATACAATGTGGCCACTACGGTAGCCACTCTTTGACGTAAAAGTCAGGAAAATGGAAAGATAAGAGAAAAGAACCTTATTGGGATAAGAAGTGCAGAAAACTTGCCGGAAAGAGTGCCGCAATAATTATAAAACAACAACAGAATGCACAAGAACTCCAGAGAGCTTTCATGGACTGAATGAGGATTTTGACGACTTCACCACCTTTTATAGTAGCTTGCATGGGAGACGAAAGGGCAGGGTTTAATCACAACGGTCGAGTTGCATTAAATCTCGACCCTTCATTCATCAAGCAACCTTAGCCTTTAGACGTGACCACGTGTCAGCCATCCACTGGTGCCAATGAACCGCCAGACTATTACATTGATAACTATCGTCGCACGTCACCTCGACTTCGCACATAGACAACTGTAGTCTCCCACGAGTGACGAACATGACTAACAAAGGCTGCCGCATTTAATGCGATGCGATCACATGGAAATTACATGTTTGCCCTGACTTTTTATATTCTGAGTTTTGTCAAGCATTGTAGGAAATAAAGACCTAAGTGTGGAGTATGTTGGCCAGACATAAGGTCAACCCCTGAAGCTCAATCGAACCTGCACCCGAAGGCCTGCTAATAAGACCGAGCTTGACATCAAATCGAGTAATAGTCTTCAAAGCCCGAAATGAGCATCGAACACTAGGAGGCAGATGCTGTGTGTGAATTTTTTCGCCAAGCTCGAGCTATCATGAGGATATAGCTCAACCTAGAACCAGCTCGGCAACGATGTTTGATTGACCCAACATAAGCTAGTCGAGCTGTAGCTCAACCCAACAGAAGCTAGTCGCGAAAAATTCGAGCAATCATTCAATCAATTCCTGAATTTTCTCATATCCCAAATATTGCGAACAAGATTAGATCAACAGCAATTTATGCGCAATCTCAGCACCCAATCGCGAGAATATCGGAAGTACATTTCAGATCAAATGTAATCCCTTTGTTTTCGCTCTTTGCTTCCTACAAATCTCGTATATAAACCCCCTCAAATTATGAAAAATGGGTTACAAAATTTTCATAGAATTTACATTGTAAACTCTCACCGCAAATACAAAACAATGGACGTAGGCTTCAGAGTTTACCTTGCTGAACCACTTTAAAAACCCTCATTGTCTTTTACTTTATTGCATCTTTATACCATTCATCGCTGATTATCTTTAATCACGCTTACATCCATTCCTGTTCCGACAGGGTCAATCAAAATTCTCTGGTTGGTGTAAATTTCTGTATCAACACATATATATTCTAAAATTAATAAAAGTCAGGAAAGTTGCTACCAAGTACATTTAAAAAAAAAAAAAAAAAAGAGTAGAAATATTCAAAGAGAAATAAAGAGTTTTAATCTAAATTCACAAGTTATTCCTCATTTATCAAAACTGAAACCTAAATCTAATTTTGAATTATTCTCTTAATTATTAGCAAGGGGATCTCCATAATACTTGTTCAAATCAAGTGTTTATGACTCAAGATTAATTTTTCATTGATCACGATTCACGAGACTAAACTTTCACTAATTAATTAATTAAATTAATCAGTTAAATATTCTCTACTAAATAATAGCCGGACAGACTGAGCATCAAATTTTCAGCTCCAGTCAAACATTATTTAAATCACTGGTTTTTTTTTTGTTTTCTTTTGGACGTGTTTGTTTTCGTGTTAGCATTTGGCGCGTTAAGGTTTCTTAAATGTTTTGTTCTCCTTAATTTGTTTGGACTTTGGAAGAAAAGTGAAAAGATTTTCGCACGTGATTAACATTTTTTTAAGTCCATAATAATTAATATATTAATATTCGGTCAATACAATAATACAAAAAAAGACCTGAAATAAAATAGTCAAAAGGATTTTTCTTATCATAGAATGAAGTCTGGTTGATGATTAGTAGATTAATGGTCTCATAAATACACTCAAATAGAAATCTTGAGAGACTTAATTATAAATTTTGTTTCCTAGGTTAATTTGGGGTATGAATACACCAATTTAATTAATCAAATTTACTTTAGCTAATAACTGAAACTCAATCTGACGCGAACTCCTTCGATTTGCGAAGAAACCGCCGATCAAGAATGCAAAGATCTAAGAACAATCAAAATTCAAAGAACCACGATCCGAAACGAATCTATCGTCAGAACTTTGTTATAGATAATTTGAAACGACACAATCTTGATTTTGATTGATAAGTTTCGTGGAAGAACGCCACAAGAATTGGTGATTCTTGATGAGTTCTAGAGATCAGGATGCATTCTTTAGAAAAAAAAACACAAAATATTCAATTATTCCTCCGAAAAGTGTGCGGTCAAAACAGCCTACAACTATATATAACTAATTAATTAGCCCAAAATAAGGCTAACAACCCATTAATAGGTCTTAACCTTAATAACTATCCCAAACCCAACTAATAAAGTAATTAAAAGACTTGGGCTTTAGTAAATAAATATCTCCAGCCCACCGAACTAATAAAAATAATAAAAGACTTGGGCTTTAGTAAATAAATAGCTTCAACCCATTACACCAAAATAAGTCTTAAAATAACTTAAAATAGCCCACATAAGATAACAATTATTAAGTCCCATGAACAAAGGGTTGGACGCTAACTTGGACCCAATTAGGGCTAGCAAGAATCTGTCTTTAATCCCTCAAACTTGGACTTGGGCTTCAATCTTGTTAACTATCTTTTTGGATCCCTCTAGGGCATACTGGGCCTCATGCGTTGCTCCCTTGGCTTCAGGTTTTTCAATTACACTTGACAAGGCACGTTACATCTTTTTAGCTTGACTCCTCGTAATCAGACACACGGGAATGTGAAGAGGATCTTGTGTTGGCCTTACGACAATAGGCTGCTTGGTCATGTCCTCATCATACCCTCTCTCTTGAAATGGATTCATCCTCGAATCTGCATCATCAAAAGGAGTTAAATCAGAAACATTAAAGGTAGCACTTATATTATACTCACCTGGAAGATCCACTTTGTATGCATTATCTCTGATTCGCTTGAGCATTTGGAATGGATGATGAGAATGCAAAATGTCATATTTACCCCCCTTAATGTCTAGTCTTTTACACTTATTTGTTGCCTAAAGGTACTCATTATTATTCTATTTTGATTTAGGATGCAAATGGAGGCGTTAAATGCAAAACAGAACTAATTAGTTGAATTTGGACAGTTTCGACATTGCTTCGTAATCTGGGCATAACTCTCTCATCCGAGCTTCGATTGAGATGATTCAAAATGCTGTGGAACCCTAAGAAATAAATCTACAACGTTCATGTTTTAATTTTGGAGAGATACTACTGCATAAAGGCTTTAATCGGGCTTGAAGTTGACATACCTGCACTGTTGACGTTCTGGAACATTCCGCCTTGTCATGCAATTCAAATAGGCAGTTTATTATTGGAAGATTTGAAGACCTGTTGCACGCAAGTTACAGCTGGACACACCACTTTCCTATTTTATTTTAGGACTTTATTTTATTTTCAATTAATCAGACTCAGATTAGGATAAATGTTATTTTAGGATATTAGAATATTTTTAGGAGATTTAGTAGAATTCAAATACTTGAATTGGATATCTTTAAGAGGAGAGAGAGATCGGATTGGGGGGGAACACACACACCTCTCTTTCTCTCTTCTGGAATTTTTCTCTTTTGAGTTTTGATTATGACCATGAGCGGCTAAAATCTTTTATAACTTGGTCGAAGGAAACGGAGGCCTTAGAATCATTAAACTTTGACATCTAATATGTTTTTCTTTAGTGTTCAATATATGTTTTGAGTATTGGATGTTCTTCTATGCCTATTTTCATGATTGTTGCATTTAATTACTAGGAGGCCAACTAGTTTATTATTTGTTGCAATCTATTGCTAAATTAGATATCAAATCCGTAATTGTTTGATCACTCTAATTTGTGAGTAAATAAGAGTTAAGAATTTGCTACGTCAGGAATTATTAATTCTTAAGAAGAACACTCGACTGAATTAAATACAACCGCTTGTGTTTGTGTTGTTCAGCTTCATCGATCACTTTAGTTCTTAAGGCTGCCACTAGATTAAACATTTAGCGCTTGTCTAGAGTTGTTTAGTAGTAAGATTAATTAGATCGCTTATTTCCTAATTAACTACAACTAAGGAGAGATAAGAAAATAGTTCCAACAGTGAATACTCAAAGTAGCAATTGATATATGCTTGCATCAATGATCAGTTGAAAGATTCCAATGGTGGATGTTGACTTAGACTAAGTTTTGTTATTTTGATTGATTTCGGTAATTTAACTTGAATCGTTTTTCCTGAAAGTGTTTCCGTTTTACTCAAACACCCCACCCCCAGCAGCCTTGTTCACATAACATTAAATTCCGCTAGACACTCTCCATGGGAATGATCTTGACTCACACTACTACATGTGTTTTTAGGTTTTAATTTTGGTTGCCTGCGACAGCACACCAGATTTTGGCGACATTGCCGGGGAGTGATTCTAGTTGATTTTTTTGTTTTTTTTGTTTTTGTGATTCTTATTTCATTCTTGTTGTTTTTTTTTTATTTTTCGGAAAAGAAAAAAGAAAAAAATCTGAACAGTAGTGCTGTTCTGAATTAATAGTAGTACTATTCATAAGACAAATTTTGGTTGAATTAGGAGTGCTGCTAGTTCCCGTTTTGAAGAAAACAAAATTCTTAGCAAGACTTGCAATAAATTTCTAGCCCCACCCTCTTGACGCCAAAAGACAATGTTTGATAGGGTTTTTGGCCATTTTATTTTATTTTTATT